>CAEGAE010064355.1:0-75281 GCA_903067095.1 Girardinus metallicus | reverse complement strand
CCCCCCCCCCCCCCCCCCCCCTCCCCCCCCCCCCCCTCCCCTCCCCCCCCCTCCCCTCCCCTCCCCCCTCCCCTCCTCTCCTCTCCTCTCCTCTCCTCTCCTCTCCCCTCCTCTCCTCTTTCCTCTCCTCTCCCCTCCTCTCCTCTCCTCTCGGCGCAGTATGTGCAACAGACAGTGGATCAGTGCAGGTCAATGAGCCGCATTGTCTCCTTTTACAAATCAGTGTCAGACAACCTTCTGCTGCTGCTGGCTGAGCACACACACTTCACACTCCAACAACACACACACACAGTCCCCCGGGAGCCCTCTATGGGCCACAATGGGGTCACGCTCACCAGCAGAGATACAGATTGTATTTGTCACAGTCATTACAAGTGGCTTTTCACACATTTAGGAGCTCAATGGCGGCTCGAGTTTCAAATGGGAGTTAAATGGACGGATGAGCTGACATCATGCGGCGACTTGATTTCAGCTGAGCATCAATTATTCATGTTGTTTTAACAAAACAGGCATACGCTCCTTTAGCTGCATCTGAACAAACACTTTTTCTAAATAAAGTGCAAAAAATATAATTTGAGATCAAATTAAAGCAAAAATCTTTTTTACAGTACAGTTGAGAAACTACAATACAAAAAATGTTTAAATATCTGAAGGAAATCTGAAACTAATGTATCAATCTTATTATGATTAATCAGATACTAATACTGACTTGCCCTCGATATTATCAATATTTTGGACTGATTTTTGTTTTTATTCACCATACAAAACAAACATTACAGTCTGGCAAACAGAGCACAAACAACAACAACAACAAAAGTACAAATTAAACTGGATACATTTGAAACAAAACAAAGAACAGAACCAAGTGGTGTCACAAAAAACCCGAATTGTTTGACATGTGGGTTAGGATACATTTTTCATTTCTTCTAGGCAGTTATTTTCTGATTTATATTCCTTGTTTCAATTAATCTAGGTCACACAAATATTTTCAGTAAAAATGTGAGAGAGGAAAAAAAACAGTCCAGAAGAAGGAATAAATAAATAAATTAATTAAAAATAACTAAATAATCTGAATTTCATGACACTTTTAAGTTTACTGATGAGACCAAACAGATCTTATGTAAGAGATCTTAGTAGCTGCGTTTACGTTACAAATGTGTGCAAAATTTTGTAAATATTCCACCAGTACCGAAAAAAAATTGTGACGTTTCCATTGAATAACAAATTAAAATCACACGTGAAAAAGTTTGTTCACACTTTAAGTCATTAAAAAAAACATAATCCTCCAACTACTTCCTGTCGTCCTCTTCTTCTTGGTTTTTGTCAGGAGCAACATCCGGTTACTGATCATGAAACTCGTGTGATGCGAAAAAAACGATTCAATACATAAATTTCGGTATGACCATAAAACTTTTTTTAATCCAAAAACGACGGATTTTTCAAAACTGCCGTGTTTCCATTAAGCGGATTTGTTTTCAAAATGTCAAATTGCGTAATTATATGGTCAATGGAGGGATAATCCTCCAACATTTACTCAGTTGTAGAATTAAGGAGGGAATATTATTGGGTTTAAAGCTGTTGACAAGGCCTTTGACCAGGAGCTGAAAGCAGATTGAGCTTGAATGAAGGACTCGGTGAGGCTTTTTGGGGCGGCAGAAGAGCGACAGACCGTCCACTTGTTTAAGCGGCCTCCTAAATTCATACGTCGCAGCTGTATTCAAACATCTCGGATGGGGAGGGAAGGAGGCGGCGGAGAGCCGAAAGAGGAGCGCAGCGGGTGCTGAGAAGGAGGCGTGGCGGCCCGCCCCTCATTTTCCAGCTCATTTCCCGGGACAGAGAGGAACAGAGCTCCCATTTTACCTCAAACAGACACCTGCTGGTCACTGGGGGAGGAGAGGGAGCCGGATGGGAGGCGAAAGTTTAACCAGTTCACAAGTTACGGCGCCGATTAAAAATGTTGTCAAACCCCTTTTATTGCTCTTACAAATATATCACGAACAGAGACTAAAAATTGTACTCCAGTAAGGTAGGGTTCGGAAGTAACTAACCTGAGAAACCTTTTGGAAAAAATGCGTGTAATGATGTGAAAAATAAGACAAGTTCTTAAACAACTCAGTGCATTTATTTAACGTGGCACAGATAACCTGGTGCTAGCGAGTGCTAGCTACCACGCTGTCCGTTAGTGATGTGCGGATTGATACTGGAATATTGATACTTCCGTTTCCAGACCTTTTTGCTTTAAGATCGATTCTCAAATCCAAGTATCAATACTTTCAGTAATTCTATATATTGTATCTTGACAAAAGCATGTTAGAAAGTAGCTAAATTATTGAAATCTTGCGTACATGAGACAGGGCTGATGGGAACTACTTTTTCTTCTGCCTGGAAAGTGTGTAAGGACGTAATACGTAAGGACGTAATGGTGGGTCATTAGACACAATGGTAGATCATTAAAGAAGCTATTTCAGCTTTCATTTTAGTAGTTCTTAAACATTATTTTACTTTTTTTTAGTTTGCAACATCATGTTCACATTTTTCGTATGACTTTCTGCTGTTGTCAAAATAGCCCAGCTATTGTAAATTAGGCTGGTATATAGTTGTGCTTCTGAGTTTAAAATAAATACATTAGAGTGATGTTTTGTGTTCTTTTTATGAAGCCAAGATTTGAAGTATCGCTACTCTTACTTGAGTAAAATTTCTGGATACTCTACTCTCTGTGAGTAACTTTACTGAATGAAGAACAAGCTTATTTTGACCAGAAATTCAGCAGACACAGTTTATGTTAGTTTAATAATTTATAATCTTTCATGTAGTATGGAAATGTTCTAACTCACCTCATTCAAAATATGCTTTATTTGCCTTCTCTTTTTCTTTCAAAGTGACATTTAAATAATTGAATTAGGGCTGAAACGATTCCTCGAGTGATTCGAGTACCTCGATTATTAAAATTCCTCGAGGAAAATTTGCCTGCCTCGACGCTTCGTTAAGTTATGTTTTATTATTTAGCGCACCGCGTTCCGGTCGGGTCGGTCTTTGCGTTACGTAGCGCTCTCACTTCCGCCTGAGTTGTTGACGGAAGCTAAATGTTGGAATGTTTTACATCATTAAACAAGTTTTTAAGTCAGACAAAGACAACCGAAGAAAATAAAAAAAACAGTCTTTAAATGTTAACATTTGTTGAGAAGTAACTTTTACATTCTTGTTCTCTTTCTCTGGAGAATTGTTTTAATTGAGCCGTTTTTGGAGCAGAACAAGCCTAATTCAGCTTTTCAACTAGATTTAAGCCCATACTTTGACTAGGTCTTTGCAAACATTCATTTTATTGCTTTCAGCCACTTAGAGAAGAACCTGCTGGTTTTCTATTGACCACTTTCCTGCTGCATAGACCACCATATTTTCCTGCTGGCTTCATTTA
This sequence comes from Girardinus metallicus, assembly GCA_903067095.1. Taxonomy (NCBI): domain Eukaryota; kingdom Metazoa; phylum Chordata; class Actinopteri; order Cyprinodontiformes; family Poeciliidae; genus Girardinus; species Girardinus metallicus. The sequence goes on along the minus strand of CAEGAE010064355.1, from coordinate 71,866 downwards.
TAGCATTAGATGTTCTTGTTTTTTTTTAGGGGGGTTTTCTTACATTTTCACAAAGATAAATAAGAATACACACATAAAAACCTTTGCTTGCCTCAGGATGATTTAAACATTTATTTTATAATGCAATAATTACTTGTTACAGAAAGTTTTAAAATGAAACTATGCAGAGTGAAAACTGTAAGGCGTGCAAGAAACTTTGCATAGGTCCAGAATGGCAACATGAAGCGCTAACACAGGGCCGGTTAGTTACCGTTCTTCTTCTTAGCTTTTCAGATACACAGGAAAAAAAAAAGCAAAAACTTTCATTTAAAGAAAATTAACAAAAGGAAACAGTTTAATAATGAGTAACAGAGCAGCATCAAATGGGAAAAAAGAAAAACAGAAACAAGGGACAGAAAAAAAGACTAAAAACAAAACACTGTATGTATGGGTAGAATGGTCACACAGCGCCCCCTGCCTCTGAAAAGACATAACAACAGTCTTTATATTTGTCAATGTTCATTTCATGGATAAATATCTTGAGCAGCTGAGGTGAAGTTTAAGGGTAGGAGGGAACGTGGGACGAAGCAGCGCCTCCCTCTGCCCGACCCAGAAGGCGTTCAGTCTCACTGCTCTGGGAGTCTGGGCTTTCCTCCGCCAGGCTGGGCGGGCCGCAGAGACCCAACACCTGCTTCACCTGACGGGGAAGATCCTGGAGGGGACAATTACTACACTAAATCAACTGTTGCATAAATAAAACTGATCAAATACTGCCTGGTTCTGGAGTATTAGGGCAAGACAAATAAAAAATGTAAACATGAGAATGAAGTAATAATATCAGAAAAGGTTGTAATAATATAACAATAAATCATAATACGCAGATAAAGTAGTAATATAACAAGGATAAAGTAATAAAATTGACAGAATATAGTCATAATATTATCAAAATAGTCATATTACCAGAATAAAGTTGTATTAATGTGAGAATAAAGTCGGAATATTACAAGAATAAAGTTGCAGTAATACAAGCAAAATCATAATAATATGAGAATAAAGTCAAATTATTATCCAAAATAGCACCGTAATATTCCATTTGCCAGAATAAAGTTTAATAAAGTGGTGATAAAGTCATACTTATATGAGAATAAAGTTGTAATATTACCAGAACATTCTTTTACAACGAAAAACAAAAAACTGAGACAGTTAAAATGTTTACTTGATTCTCAACATTTTGAGAAAGCTGAAAAGTGTGGTGTGTATTTATTTTCAGCCTCTCTGAGACAACACTACCTCTTAGTGGGTTTTATTTGCATTTGTGAGCATAAAACTCCACAAGTTATAGTACCGATAAAAAGAGCAGCACTAACTGTTTACTGGACGACGACCTGTGCAGTTTCACTCACTTTGCAGCCAACAAGCTGCCGGTAGATGACCTCCGCCTCCAGCAAGACGCTCTGCAGGTCCAGCCTCATCGTCAGCTCGTTAATATGCTGCAAACCAGCCAGCAGAAAGAAGTCAAATTCAAGCACTTTTCAAGCATTTCAAAGATAAGTTTTCAAACTTTTCCTGCATCACTCTGGAGAGGAAAACCTTAGAAAAGGACTTAAGAAGGCAGTTTTAATTCACTAATGTGCATGAAATTGGAAATTGCAAGAAAATATCCAAAGTTTTGAGCGTAACCTCAGAAGTGATCCAGAAAAAATTTGGACATTTCTAAAGTTCAAAAGTCTAAATTTGTTTGACTCCTGAAACTTTTTCTATAAAATTTCTGAAATTAATCTAAAAAATTTCTGGAGTTTTTTTCAAGCAAATTTTCAACTTTTAGAGCTCAGAAATTCCTTGTTTTTTTCTTGAACATTTGTGAGATTAATCTCAAAATTTCTGATTTTTTTAATTGGAAATGTACTCCTTTTCTTTTTAATTCAACAAAAGCCCAAATACACCATCATATTAAACAAAATATACAAACAATCCAAACAAACTTTGTTAAAATAAAGGACCTTTCTGCTCAAATTAAATGATTAAACACAAAATATAAAGAAAGTCCCAAAAAAATCTCTAAAAAATGTTCTAGCTACTTTTTCTAGCATTTAGTGAATATAAATAATTTTGGGGATTCTAACTAACCTGAAACAAGAAATGTTTATTATGATTTAAGTTCAGACGCTGAGATATTTTAAAAATATTATGAAAATATCTGCTTTCATACATCTGATAAAAGTAACGTTTTCCAAATTTAAGCTATTAGATTGCACTTTATTACAAAACTCTGCAGTTTGAATAGCAAACCCTTTCCAGGACTTTATGCAGAAACCAAAAGCCTAATTGAATCCAAGGATTTTCCAGGATTTCCAGCACCGGTACCCTGGAACATGTAACTACCATTTTGAATATTGGTGATGGCGGCGGCTGACCTTGAGGATGGTGTTGAAGTCGTGGTCGGAGCCGATCAACTCCCCTCGCTGCGACTCGAGGATGGAGCAGGCGATCAGCAGGTGGAAGTTGTCACACGGGAGTCGAGTCCAGAGGACCTGGAGGAGAAAACATGCAAACAGGAAGCAGTTTTAGCTTCTAATCTGGACTTTGATTGGCTGTGCAGCTCGGCGGTTCAGTTTTTAAAAATTTGTAGTGCCATGCTGATGTTCCTTAAAAATTGTTTTATCCACAGTTTATCTGTAGTTGTTTATTTTTTTTGCAGTTATGAGGCACGGTGGGAAAGCCTTAAACTGCTGCTGCGGAAGCTACTCAAGTTGTTGCTAGGTAACCAAAGAATGAATGAGTTGCTAGGGAACCAAAGAGCGAGTGAGTTTTGTCGGTTCCACCAACCTTGCTTACCTAGCCGTCAGCTAAAGCCTTTCCTCTGCCGACATCCCCCAGAATGCTTTGCAGTTCTGGATCAGAGGTCAGTGAAATTGTTGAGTATTCTATTATTTATTGATATTGATCATGTAGCTATTGTGATAGACATTGTTATTGATTTATTGTCTAGTCTTAAGTTCTTGCATAAAAAACAAAAAAACAATGCTTTGAGCTAAACCAAGGGTGTTCAAACTTCAAAATGGGGTCTGGGGCCATTTGTGGCCTTTTGATTGATATTGTATGGTCCCCCAAACACAACTCAAAAATAAATTAAATAAATGAGGACAAAACTACTATTTTTAAATTACAATCTGCTTATAGAAATGTTAGATGTAACACAAAGTGATCAAGCTTTGATTACTTTATGTTAGAATAAAATGTATATAAGTTATCACATGTTTGCATGATTACAACCATCTCTAGTTTGTGTTGGTACAGATGGTACCTTTTCCACTGTGCTCTTTTCTCTTTGTGTGTGTGTGTAGAAACTATTTTGTGTGCAGGACTGTTTAGGCGACGAAGAACATAACCGCCCCCTTCTCCGAAGAAGAAGAGGTCAAGCTGCACCGAAGAACTTCTAGTTTTTAGTTAGATAATTATGTCTTAGTGTAACTGTGAACTTATCTGTCTGGCATGCAGCCGTTTTCTCCCCCTCCCTTCAGGGCTGCATGCCTCATGTAACTAGCACCGGTAGTCCCTTGAAACTTAACAAAAGTGCAGGGTGTGCAGAGAAACTTCAGAACATAGGTAGAAATCTGTAACTGGGTTTCTCTATGTTCTCCCAGCAGGTGTGAAACTGATTTCTTGACTCTTGTTCTTGTGTCTTTGTGAATGTTTTAGGTGCTTAGACCTAACACTTTATTTGTTTAATTAAAATTGTTCATGCTTAGTTTATTGTCGAGAATTCACATTTTTTGGTGAATTTAGTTCTTTAAAATGTGATTTCTTTAGCTTGTGAGTTGATGACTTTGTCCCATGTTACAAAAAGTTTTGACACCCTGATCTAAACCAAGCCAAAGCTGATGCAAGATTTTAATGAAAAGAAAAATTTAATCAATTTTTGATGACTCGAAATATATTTTATCTGTTTGCGTAAGGCTCACCCTAAAACTTAAAAAAAAAAAGTTTCCATCTGCATCAACTGTCTGTGAGTACAACATTTCAGAACTGTTGTCTGGGACCAAACAAAGTCATTCACAGGGCTGCAAATGACCCAGCTGTGCCATATTCTTTCCTGGATACGTGATGTCTGAAGACAACATGCTGTATTATTTTGCTCCCACTTCACGCAATAAATCAGGCTGCTACTATGAGAAAATTTATAACATTTGGTTACGATCTGACACTCACCTCCCACAATGTGAGGATGTCTTCAAAGGAAAACTCCCTCTTGAACCAGATAAGCAGCCAGCGGAAACAGAAGCAAAGCGAGCCGCTGTCCTGTGAATCTGAGCGACAAAAACAAGAGGTTCAAAGATCAAAACATGTTCAAAGTTTGAATAAATAATAAAAAAAGAACACTCTAAAATATAGATATTTGCAGCAACTGATGTGCTCTTAAAGTCTCATCACCATAATTTGGGGAATTTATTGTAATACTGATAAAACAGAATGTTTACAACTTCTTTTCTGTCTCTTTTAGCAACTGCATGCCACTGCAGTCAAAGCAAACATAAAATACTGCCCTGCATTTAACCATATTTTTATATTAATTGATGCTCTAATCATTATTAGTTATCAATGATTAATCAAACATTTAATAATCAACTACTATAGAGCACAGCAGCGCCACAAACTGCATCTGTTTTATTTTTAGCTATTCTTTTTCAAATCACCTTTGAGTAGGTGTAAATTTGAAATTTATTATACATTTTTTTATATATTGAATATTAGATTACACTTTATTAAAAACCGTTGGCCTCCACCCAACGGTTGCCGTGGAGACCGGATAGCGCTAGCTGGTCTCCACGGTAACGAACCGTTGGTGGAGGCTAGCCAGCAGGCTGAGTGAAGGTAAGGAGATTATTTGCTCTCGAAAACATGGCAGAGAAAAGAAAGAAAGCAACTAATTTTCACAGTTATTACGAGGAAGAATTTTTAAATCACTGTGAAATTTTCCTGCGCGTGTCTCATTTGCGTGGCGTCGGCAAAGCAACGCAATGTTGAAAGACATTTTCAAACATGTCACACATCAAGCTAGCATGCTAACTACCCACCGGGCAGCGCAATACGGGCCCGCAAGTTAAAGGCAGGTTTGAGCAAGTCTGTTTCTTTGATTCTTCTGAGTTCAGTAAGTGTTTTAGTGAAAATCTAAAAGTTGATTGTATGCTACGCTATTGATCAAATTTGCAAAAATGGTGCACGTAAGTTTGTAAAATTTATCATTTTCAAACGTAAATACTTGATATAAAATGTTGCATATTGATATTTATCTGTTTCCTAAATTATTCAATCATTGTTGACATTTATTGCGACGAATAATTAACATGACCTATGTTTTTGCATAGATGAATATCATTAATCAGTAATAATATATCATTAAAAGTAAATTGAGCAAATTTGTTATTTCATCAACTGCTTGCCCTTTGCATTAATTGGTACCCAGTGGCTTTAAGTTTCAAAAAGGTTAGTGATCCCTGCTGTAATGGAACCAATCATAGAAGACATGGTATAAATTGCAGTTTTTAGGGATTTCTATCAAAATTCTTTAAAGAAATAATTCACAATAAATGTCTGTCACCAATAGATATAACAAAAGTAGGCTTTTATCTTTTCCACAGAATAATTACATTGAATTTCCACAACAGAATGACTTTAAAAGTATCAGTAATATTTTTTACTCCATTGTGTTTAGATTATCTTCTTGTATAACTCTCCACAAATGTCAACACTCCACGAAGTCAATGTAATTGTCTTCTTTTTGTAAAAGTTGAAGTAAAATAGTTGTTCTTTAAATATGACAACAAATTCCCTATAATAGATATTTACCACACCTTGAGTTAGCTTTGAGTTACCAAAGCTAACTCAAAGCTAAATGTTGAGTTAGCTTTTTTTAAAAAGCTAACTCGACATTTGGTGCTCTAGGTAAGTTTTAATAACTGAAGGTAAAAATGGTTCTTTGGGTTGTAAAGGTTGCAGACCACTGGTTTGGTAGTATTGTTTGCTTTCTTCCTTTTTTATTGACCTACTTTGCCCCAAATATTTGCATTTGCCCCAGGACTGATCGGGGCTCATTGTGCTTCCAGACTGCCCAGTTTGACTGGGAGAACGGCAGCAGAACTAACCCAGGAAGTCGCACAGCTCTGGGTCCAGAGCCTTCAGAAGGATGCTGAGCTGAAGGAGCTGGTGCTTCATGGCCTCCTGCGACTCCTCAAAGTTCTGGTGCTGCAAAAACACAACGAGCAAAAAGATACAAGAATGTACTTTCCAAACACACGACAAACTCAACAGCAGCATGGAAGGCATAATGGAAGCCTGTTGGTAGAAAATGTCAATAAGACCAAAGGAATATTTCAAATCAAAAACATTTTGTGGTGAAATTGAGAAGAAAAGGGAAAGTTCTCAACTGACCACCAGGTCCATGAAGCCGGTCAGGCACCAGAAGGACTCCACCTCGTTCTGAGTGACAAACAGGATCGGAGAGAGGAGGTCGCTCATCCCCTGGACATAACCTGGATCATGAACAAAGTGTCACCAACAGTAATAATAATAACCAGAACATTTCTGAAGATACTTAAATGGGTCCCAGCAAAACGTGCGTATCGGTTGGACCCGAATCAGGCGTTCCGATGCTGAAAATTAGCAACGGTGCCAACGTTAGCTAAAAGGCTGTCAGCAGCATATTAGCATGTTGAGTAATATTGACCAACTCAGTACACAAACCTTTGTTTTATACGGTAAAATTAGCTTAAATGTTAATGTTTAAATTCTGTCACTGCTACAATGACCTACTCGATGCAGTATGCTAAACAGTCAAGACAGCAAAAATTTGCGAAAATGTTTTTTTTTTAACTGTAAGGCTAATGTTAGCACTGTACATGCTACCACTAGCATGTACAGCGACTAGCATGATGACTGTACCAGTATCATGTGGGGGATCACTACCATGTTGACAAACATTGACCAACTCCATTAGCTTAAATATTTGTGGTTAGCTTAAATGCTGTCAACAGGATGTGGGGTATTACTTATATGTTGAAATAAGACAAAACTAACTTACAAGTATCTTTCCAGCAAAATATAAGAGCTTGTTTTAAGTAAATAATTCCTTAATATTGATAAAAAGTGCTAGTTCCACTGGAAAATTATTTCACTTATAACAAAACATTTTTCCTGTTTTACAAGTGAAATAATTTGCCAGTGGAGCTAGCACTTTTTATCAATATTAAGGAATTATCGGCTTAAAATAAGCTTTGATATCTTGCCATAAGTTAGTTTTGTCTTATTTCAGGTGCACTAAGATACTAGAAACTAGCTAAAGAACACTTTGTAAGACTTTATGTTTTCGCAGTGTAAGGGGATTGGACAAAATTTTGCAGAGTTGCAGTAATTGGTCATAAAAAAAGGTTGCAATAACAGTTGCAACATTGCAACTTCCTGGAGGGATTAATCAGCAGCAGAGGGCCTAGTCATTGCATCACCAAAATTTCTTCCATGTTGTTCAGAATGAAGGAATTTGCCCTCTCAGAAGGTAAAATGCGATCCGTTCTTTCATAAAAACACACCGAGATCGAAGTTGTACATGCAGTACGTCATCAGAACGTCGTGGAGGAGAGTCAGGCCCGGGTTGTCGTTGCCGGAGAAGAATGTGTTGTTCCTGTCCGTCCGGTTGACGTCCCGCTCTGTGGAGGACAGCAGCACAAAGGATCAGGAATCTGCTGCAGGGCTCACACAACAAAACAAAGAGATGTTTTGTTAATTGGCGACCTATCAGGCTCCTGTAGCCTCTGAGGAGGGAGTTCCTCATCTCCTGCTCTTCACTCACAGACTTCCACTGCACCTTCATCCGGAAGTATTCGTCCCTGCAAATGAGACGACAGATGTCTTCGTCAACAGTCTGAAACGATCAGTAGTGATAGACCTAAAACTGCAGCTAACTGGTTGATTGGATATTTTTGATTACTAAATTGGTCGACAGTTATTTCAATAATAGATTAATGATGATTAATTAATGAATCGTCTCATTACTCTTGATGAGACAAAATAACGTTTAAATAGATAAAAAAAATAGCACATTTGCATACATTTCATTCCAGCTTTTTTTATGTAAAATAAATAAAACAAAAATGTAAATAAAGTATTGTTTATCTGCAGACGCATCTTTTGCTCCAAATCACCAGTTATTCACTAAAGGAATGCTGTCATTGCATTTTAAGCAATAAAATGTTCTTTTTCTTATTTAAGTAAGGAGTTTAATTGTTTATGTACGTCTTTTAATATTGTATAAGAATGAAAAACCTGCAGAATGTCCCAATTTTATTCATTCGATTAATTATCAGAATAACTGATTAATCATTAGTTGAGAGCACTAACGTTTTGACTCGAAGGATTTCCTCTCTTTCCTTTGAGGTGCTCTTCCATGGATAAAAGCCAAGGAGGAACTTCCACACTTCTTTCCTGAGATTTGGAGTGATGCCCTGCAAAGTTTATGAACATTTAGCTCCAGTAACGTTCCAAATGAAAGCCGTTTTTTTTACTCTCTGTCCCGTCGTACCCCTCTAAACACCAGGTCTTTGACTTTCTCTGGGTCTTTCACGCGGCCTTCAGAGTCCAGGAACTCCTCCCACTGGACCAGAGCTCGTCCTCGAGTAACTTCTGGCCTGGGACCGAGCTCCACGCCCTGCAAGGGGACAAGCAAATATATTTTTGCAAATATCTTAGTACACTTAGTATACTAATAGAATAAAGTCATAAAATTATGAGAATAAAATCATAAGAGAAAAAGGCATAGGCAGTTTATTTTAAATACATTTTTCCCATGTTATAAGTGAAATAATATAGTAGTGTAACGAGAACCTTTTCATTATTTTTAGGGAATTATTGACTTACATCAAGCTCCTGTATCTTGCTGAAAAGTTACCTCTAAGTTAATTCTGTCTTATTTCAAGTGTACTGAGATATTTGCACTAGAAGCTAGACCAAAAATACTTGGTAAGATTTTGTCTTTTTGCAGTGTGCCGTGTTGCTTTTGCGTCTTTTTACTTACGCAAGTGATGAGCTCAAACCCGGGCTCGTCATCAGGCTGTGACGGCAGACCCGGATCCTGAGCGCTCCGCATCACAGCGGCCTCTGGTGGCCGGAGGGCGGCGCGGAAGAAGTTGGTGACCTTGGAGAATCCCCCAAACGTAGTGGCGTACGGGTCGTGGATGAACCTCTGCTCGAGTTGGAGAAACAAAACGTTACTGAAAGCTACAAAACGTTTGCCAAACTCAAGACGTTGGGAGATGATCCAGAAAGTACCGTGACGATATCGGAGCCATCATCCAGGATGTGCAGTTTGTCGAACGATGGACCGAAATCAGCTGAAGACGAGTCGCGTGGGTAGACGAGGAAGAGGCGTCCGTCAACAGGCGACCTGATGATGAAACATAAACCATCGGTATTACAAGTCGTCATGGCAGAAAGTACGACCACTGCTCTCTGGTTTGCCTCTTATTAGGAGGGTGCACTGATTTATCAGCCCCAAAGTACTTAACTTTGGGAGATGGGTGATCAGCCGATACTTACATGTGAAGCCTATCTTGTCTACCTAAACAAAAGTCTAAAAATCAGCCACTGTCCTCTTTTGCTCCCCCGTGAGAAAAGTTTGACTGACAGACCGGAGCACCAGGTCATGTCTGCACGTTTACAGTTATCAATAATCACCCTACTGTTGCCAACTCAGTGACTTTCTATATTTAGAGACATTTCAGACAAAAAACCAAAGCGCTGCAGTGTGACATCACCGTTCTTCTTGTGAGCATGCAGAAGTCTGATTACGGTCAAATTTAATCAGTGATATAAACCGACAACACACAACGATGCAAAAGATCTCCAAACAAACAGAAAGAGGAAGAGGAAATAAAATCAACATCCTACAGGGCGATCTCTGAGGAGAAGCTTGACCCAGAACTCTGTGATGATAACAGGCGGAGCAAAAAGGTACGACGGAGTATTAAAGACATTGTAGATAGAAAAATAAAAGAAAGAGTAAACTTCGACCAGAAAAAGTCAAACATTTTTATAATCATCTCAGAAAACTTCTAGAGAAAAAAATGGAAATTTCCAAATTTGAAAAGTCAAAAATTTACTAGAAAAAAATAAGAAATTTTGTGATAAATCTCAGAAATTACATATAAAGAGGATAGAAATTTCTGGTTTAAAAATGTTTAAAATTTGCTAGAAAAACTATTAAATTAATCAGAGAAAATTACTAGAAAAAAATGGGACATTTATGACTAAAAAGTCAAAACTTTGCAGGAGAACTCAGAAATCTTTAGATGAAGCTTCCAAAAAAGGAAATTTTCTAGTTTGAAAAGTGAAAAATTTTTGAATTTTTTTTAAGAAATACTGAATTTAACCTCTTAAATTTTCTAGGAAAACATGGAAATTTTCACAGCATCAAAAAGCGAAAATGTTCGGTTGCATTCAAAAGTGGTAAAGTCAAAAAGTTTAGCATTTTCGACTTTGTGTTTTTTCTCAAAGATTTCTGAAATTATTCTGTATGAATGTGCTCCTTTTTTTTCTATCTACCATGAAACCGGATGTTTGACAGCAGAGATGCTGATAATCATGGTGCCGGTGACTTTTTTAACTCTGCGCTGGCCACACTCACTGGTCCAGGACGATGTAACGGTGGAGAGCCCGCAGAAGTTCCCTGGTTCCGCCTCTGTGGAAGTGCAGAGGGGGAAGCGGGTGTCCTCCTCTGCTGGTCAGCACCATGAAGTTCCGACCCAAAGAGAAGCGGGCCCTCCGGAGGGAGTACAGCTCCGACAGAGGCAGGGAGAACGCCCACTGACCTGAGGGATAAAATTAAAATTCAGAAACACTTTATTAGTCCCAAAGGGGAATTAAATGTTGTTGTAACTCATTAATTTAGATTCTTTAAAGAGTTATTGAAGATCATGATGGCTATCGGCAGGAAAGATCTTCTGCAGCAGTCTGTACTGCACTGAATCTGAAGAAGCTTCTGACTGAAGATGTTCTGCCTTCCTAAGACAGTCCCATGAAGGGGATGGTCAGGGTTGTCCATAATTTTCTTGATCCTATGAAGAATCCTTCTTTGCATTATTATCTCCAGAGGTTCCACAGTCGTCCCCAGAACAGAACCAGAACAGAACCAGAACAGAACCAGCCTTCTTTATCAGGCTGCTGAGCCTTTTTAGGTCTCTGCCTCTGATGCTGCTGCCCCAACAGAACATATGCAGCGTCTTGCTGCAAACCTTGAAGGATCTTAGCTTCTTAAAAACCCAGGTTTTTAAGAAAATGGCTGCTTATCAATTAATCATTGTTCGAACAATAACACCAATCAGATTTAGATTAATTTATTAATCTATAGTTGCATCCTTAGCTATGACTGTAGGAAGCAGGAAGTAAAACCTGAGTCTTTCACGGGGGCGTGCTCGCGATCTTTCTTCACGGTGCTGATCACCGCCCAGTCAGGTTCATACCCAGGGTCAAAGTTCGTGTCCTCCTCACCTCCCTCGCCATCCTGATTAGAAACAGACAAATCAACGAGAATTAGAACAAATACAAACATTTCTGAGGTTTTTCGCAGGCAGTCAGTTGACCTTTTTGCTGTAGAGGACTGCAGGCGCGCTGCGACCCTCATCCTCCAGGGGGCTCCACTCTAAAGCAGGCTGTCCGGCCTGCAGAACATAAAACCGTCAGTTCACCCTGCGCTTTACAGGATTCTTTGTTATCTCTCAGCAGATCTGCCTACCCGTTCCACAATGCGAATAAATCCCGGTATGCTGGTTTCCTGGACGCTCCTCTTGGCGTTTGTGTGAAGGTACACGCCCTCTTTCTCAAATATCAGCTGAGAAGAAAAGAAATCCTCGGTTAAACTTCTACAGTGAGCCAACGTGACACTGACTGGACAAAAGTGTGGAATTAAACTGGTTTTAAACTGTAATACAATGAAAATGCATGAGATTAAACAAAGTCTAATATGACCTTTGTGTTTTTGACCAAAACAGAGAAATAACCTGATTATTCCAACAAGTGACACGGCTGGGAAACAATGAACTAATCACAGACAATAATTACAGCACGATGGCCTCATCTTCCTTTTTCCAAAGCCCACCAACACATTATTGTTGACAATTACCATTAATTTTAAAACTTTTCCATCTTTAATGCACCAAAACTGAACCTTTAACAAAATGTGTTCATTTTACATCTTTCTTATCTGTATTTTAACATCCTATATTCTTTCCTCGGTCACTTTCTTTGCCTTGTAGTGTCGCTAAGCCCTCTTGTTTGTCTTATAAATCATACTATATAAATACGCTTTGATAGCAAACCTTTTGAGCCAAAAAGTATTAAAAAAACCAAGTAAACTGATGCAATCTTAAAGCACATTTGGTGTCACCTTCCGTGAATTACAATGAGTCAAATTAACTTTAAATAATGCTGGATTTTTGTTTTGCGATTTGCTTATTTGAACTGGCAGCATCATGCAGCGGGATGACTTTTGTCAGATCGACCTAGGATTTTAATTTGAAATTAAAGAGCCTTAGAAGACGCTTGCAGGGAAATTTTGCTGATACCAGAAGCCTGATGAGTAAAATTTAACTGAGTGACATTTATATTTTATATTTAGTGCCAGTTAACACCAAATGTCACCATAAGGTAATTTACAAGAAAAACCAGTTAAATATATAGAAATATGATACAAATTAATTGTTTTAAGGTTAAGATTACTGCACTTTTTTTTATTTTTTACGAAGCTGTTTTGTTGGATAAACTACATAGAATGTGGGTAACAATTTTTTTTTATCATGCTCTGTCTTTACAGTACAGAAACCTGAGATTTTTACATGATTAAATAACTTTAACTTAACGTCCAACTAAAAAGCTTTCCTTTTTAAATGCTTTTAGGACATGAGAAAGCTACATATGGTGAAATGAGAAAGGTATGTCACATGATTACGGTGACTCATCTGACAGATCAAAATCCAAACACGTTCAAGAAAAATTTGCTTAGACTTTACCAGTTTTTACCCAACTTTCTGCACAGCACGCTTTACTATCAATGAGATGAATCACATCGTTATGGTGGATCTACGAGACAGGTTTTCATTTTTTTTATTTAAAGCCCATTGTCAAAGATGAAGCAGGTAGTGTCCTGGATTGCTGTTTCAACGTTACCGAGCTGCTGTGCTAGCCTTAAACCTCAACAGCAGCTTTGTGTTAGCGAGACGAATTAGTTAGAGAAACTATAAAGAGAAAATATTAAAGAAAAACGAAAAAAATACCTTGTAATCTTCCACGTTTTCCCCCATTTTCTCGTCGCCTGAGTCGCTGCTTGGCTTCTTCCAAAACAAACGTGACGTCACACTTCCTGTTCATGGAACGTCCCGCCCCACCGAGCAGCGGTCATGTGACACGAGAGCCAATCAGAATCCACTTATAGCTAAGCTCGTTTAAGAAGCCCACAGTATTATAATACATAACCAGTAAGAGACATGCACTGTAAGAAGGTTTTATATTAATATATAAAACAGAATATATCAAGTTTCATGTCCGATTACAACTTTGTTTAAGTTCTACACGATGACCACCAGGTGGCAGCATACGTTTTATTATCATTTTTAAAATTATTGTTAATATTATTAAGGCTGATCTGTTACCTCTATTGAGTAGTTGCAATTACTCAATGCAAAATAAATAACATTTTAATTTAAAAATATAGGTATAAATAAACTAAATACAATTCTAAGTGACACTGGCGGTAAAAGTAATTTTAAATGATATTCCTTCATATCTCTCACAATCATTATGTGATTTAATCTTATCTTAATACATTTGTAGTTTGATTACACTTTGAATTACTGTTTGCATTGATATGTGCATTTATTTTTGTTATGATCAATGAACACTTATGTCATTGTTTGAAGTTATGTTATATTTTTAGTTTACCACGTTATTGTACTAAGATATATTGCGCGATCTTGCCGTGATATCGCTGCTATGTGTCTGCAGCGTGAGGGTCTGCGTTTCAACCATAAACGATAAAGGTTGCTGCTTGTGCGCAAGCAAATAGCGAAAACTTGCTCGTTCACAACCTCTTATCACGTCTGTAAACAGGTGACGTAAGAGCTGCGTCAAGTCAGAAACAAACCAGGAAAAGACAGGAAGTTCTTCTGATGTGTCAGTTGCAATTAATTTTTAGTATGGGTTGAGTTAATATCGTTTTGGACAGGAAAAATGACGTATTGATCCTTCTTTGTACTTTATTAATTATTATTATTATTATTATTATTATTATTATTATTATTATTGTTGTTGTTGTTGTTGTTGTTGTTGTTGTTGTTTTTGTTGTTATACCATACCTTTTTCTGTATTAAAAACCAGTTTTTCATTGCTATTATGGAATATTCTAACTTTCAGAGAAACTGAATTCTGAATTTTCATTTTATGTAAGCCAGACCTGTCGCAATTAAAAGAAATAAACAATTTGAATTTATCACTGTGCGCAATTAAACCTATGAATATAGGAGCACCTCTTTTTAAATTTAAATTTACTTAAGTTTACTTTCTCGACTATATGCTTTTTTGTTGAAGTTAACCTGCAAATTGGGCAAGTCTGTCTCGTGAAATTGGAACTCCATAATTAAACTGAATGGAAATAATTTAAGAGACTTAGCTTGCAATTACTGTTTATAAGACACTTTGATAATTATTTTCTTACAATTAAAAAACATTTTAAAAATTCTTATTTCCAAATAAAATTAGATAGAATAAATAAAATTGTCCATTATTATTATTATTATTATTATTATTATTATTATTATTATTATTATTATTATTATTAGCAAATCTGCTTTTATTTTGAAATCTATAACCGGATATTGTAGCATCACCGGCTGCTAGCTTTCCTCCGTTGGTGTCGAGGCTAGCTGAGGGAGAGAAGTCGTGGGAGAAGGGCAGAAAGCGTGGGGTAAAACATTCATTAAACTCGGTTAACACCTGGCAGCGGCGAAGAAAGAAACTGAACAGGTAAATGGTTGTGTTCCTCTTACTTTCCACCTCATTACTGCCGAGCCAGGTCTGCTCTTAAAGCCTGAAAAAGGAGGAGAGATGCGGATTCATCAGCAGCAGGAGGCTGGCTGCACACAACATTGGACTGAATAACAAGATAAACAACAACAGCTGCTGCTGCAGTGGTCGCAGCCGCAATGATAAGCGCAAAGCGTGCAGTTTTACCGGAGTTAGCGTTGTCCGTGGGAAGGATTCACAGGGAGCGGAGGCTCTGCTAGCAGCAGCTACAGTTAGCATTGCTAAGTGGAGGTGGAGGACGCTGCAGCAGTTACAACAACACACTGGTTTCTGCAGGCTTAACTGTACATATCTGAGTTCCGATCCATAGTTACAGCTTACACAACGAAGAAGCAAACTCTGAATGGTTTCTACATCGCAACTTAAACGATCAAAAAGCTAAAACTTGAGTCTTTACTCCTCGTAATAAGTAAGGGCTCAAATACATAAACTAGCTTATGACTTTAATGTGGCTGAATATTGTACCACCATTGTTGGCATGATTTGTCCATGTCTTCTTGGATATGCGCGTATCAATCGAGATTAATCGATTATTGAAGTAATCGTCAACTAATTTACTAATCAATTAGATGCAAAAAAAGGACCTTATGTTGGAAAAAAACATATTCAGAGCAGCAAATAAGGCAAAACTTATTTGCCTTATTTGCTTATTTGTACAAAATATCTACACTATGTATTTAATGTAAAAAAACGCTGTCTGTAAATATGTTTTAGCCAAAACTCCTTAAGTGGCATTGGCTTATTAGCTTCACTTATTCAAATTTGCTAGCGGAGTGCTCTTTTACTGCAGTTTAGGCTATAAAATATTTATTTTCTTGTTGAAGAAGGAATTTAATTATTTCTCTATTTACATCTTTTAATGTATTTCTAATATTGTATAAAAAATACATCGTTTAATGAAGAATGTGTCAGCTTTTGTTCAATTAATCGTCAGACTAAAATAATCATTACTCCGAAAGCCTGGCCAAGAATGAATCTACAGCTAAAAGAAAATCCTCCTAACATCAAAATGTGAAAAGCTCAATCTTTTCTGCTTGATTTATTACTACAGTGAAGGGCTGATCTGTTGAATTATTTTTTTTAATTAAGGCATTAATAATTTGATAGAAAAAGACAATAGATTTCCTTCACACAATTTGAACCGGATGAAGCTTGAATAATGCCACTTGAGTTTTGTGTTGACGTTGCTAAAATGTTTTTTTTAAATTTAATCTTAAATGGAAAATCTTAGGTACTTTTTGTACAGTTCTGACTAAACTACTCTGAATATGCTGTTCTTTCAGAAAATTGCCTTTTTGGAGCCTCTAAACTCTGGTTAATGATTAATTGTTTGCTAAATTATTTGAATAATCGATTAATCACAATTAATCTGATTAATCGTTTCAGCCAGAGTTTAAATAAATCATAATAATTCCAAAATTAATGGGTGAAACTTGTCTGAATATTTTCTCTCTCTTTTTTTCCAGGTATCATCTCCATCTCTCCCTTGGCTCTCACCACCTCCCAGCTACCATATCTTTAAGTCACCTTGTGCCTCCATACTTGATTAGTTCACATTTTTACCTTCAACCAAGCAGAAACACCAGCAAAGAAGCTTTAAGTAAAATCAGACAGCAACCAAAGTCAGTATTTCATTCAGTTTGGCAACTCAGATAATTTCTAATTAGTTTAAAATCCAAAGTTCCTAGTTGTTTTTCAGCGTTAGTCAGTTATTTCGTCAGGCCATTCTCCAAAATTACCATTATGGCCTCTGTAACCCACTCCTCTGAGCCGGAGATCCCAGACAACCACAAAGAGAGCTGGTTGGCTCTACTCTCCGCTGCAGAAGCCTATTGCCAAAAGTCCGGCTGCGACCTGGCCATCCTCACGGCCTGCAAGAAGTTCCGGTTGACGGCCGGTGAAGGTGAAGTCGGGAAGAAGTGGGAAAGCGGCGCCGGCTTTACGAAGGAATGCGAGTTCTCCTACAGCGTGTGGGGTCAGGGCTTCCTGGCCGAGTCGGCGCGCCGCTACGTGGACGACATCGGCGTGCTGCACGCCACGTCCATGCTGACGGCTAAGAAGCACACGCGGCAAAGCGCAGGAGAGCAAGGAGGCAAGCTGCTGGTTGATTTGACCTCTGACACCGGATACAGAGGGGTAAGTAGTAGGGGTGCAAGTAAATAATCGACTGACAAATTAATATTGGTTAATGGTTTATTAGTTTAAAATTAGTTCCAGTCGATTAACTAGTGATGTCTTTTAGTGTTGTAGTTTGACCGCCATCCAGCAGAGGGCGGCGCTGGTCATCTTTAAGCAGATAGTCCGTTGATACATAAACAAAGATGGCGGCAATGTTCCAGAACGGTCCAGACAGAGTCTGGTTTGGGATGAAAAATGTCCCTTCTGCGGCGCTTCGCTAGCTTACTTCTTTGGCATCGGACTTTTATTAACTTATTTCCTTTTAGTTTCACTGCTTCACTGCTGTTGTTACCCAGGGAATCGGATGCCTTTTGAGGTAGTTACCCTTTGATGCAATAGGCAGCCAGATTGTGTTAGCCGGTCCGACATTAGCGACGTATCTCGAAAATTTTAAAACATTTCTTCTTTATTTACCAAATTTATGAGGGTTAACGAAATATTTCAACTGTCTGAAATAATCTGTTCCCCCTCCGTAACTAATTATTCTTTCAAAAGCTCCATAATATATTTATTTCTCTCATCATGAACAACAAATATTTGTTGCCATAGTTACGGGCGTTAACGCAGAAAAAGAGTAAGTTGATGGAAAAAAAAAAACATGGCGCCAATATGCAAGATTGATTTTTGGTGAGTTAAAACGCTTAATGGAGCGAAATAAAAACATTCCTATTAGAAAAACCACAGACGGTCTTCATGTTTTATTCTTTTGACCTTTTATTTTTCTTCTCAGCAACTTAAGAGGTTCCTTTATTAATGTGATAAAATAAAAGTTTTCTGTTTATTCAGTCAGTTTTTAATACATCTGATTTAGCATATTATGAAAATGTAGCCTCTTTGTTTTGTGCATCTCATATTTTATTTTTCTATGCAGCAACTTGATAGGTTTCTGTTTTGCTATATTTTACCAATATATCTGTATAACATGTGAGAAAACCAAAATTCTCTGTTAATTCAGTCAGTATTTAATACAGCTGACAAACTCTAATGTGAAAATTAATTATTTTTAGTTCAGCATGTTATGAAAATGTGTTATGGAAAGATACTTGTCCCTCCTGATACAAGAGAAAAGTCATTATTCCGTAACTTGCATCCCTAGTAAGTAGGAAGATGTTCCACATTGTTATTCAAAGTTCCCGTATAAAACATGTTTGAATCTCTGCAGAGCTTCACAGGCGACGGCGTAGTGGGCGGAGTCAGCCCCAACAACAGACTGTACTCCCAGAGCTACCCGTCCATCTACAGCCCGGACGACACCAGCCAGCAGGGCGTCGGGCAGAACGGCAACCGGGAGCGGGAGCGGAGCGCCACGGAGGTGGAGCGAGGGAGACAGAGAGCCGGGATCGTAGACCTGGAGGAGGAAGGAGAAGAGGCGGAGGAAGAGGAGGAAGACATGGACGAGAGACGACCGTATGGGAATGAAAGTGCAGGTGAGGCAGGTTGTTTTAGTTCAGTCTTGTGAGAAAGTAATTATTCTTTCAGGAGGATTTACAGAAAACAAAAATGTAGATTTCTCAGTAGATTTGAATATTAAACTCGAGGTTATGATTAAAGCGTACAGACCTTCACTGAGACCCTCTCACCGGAGCAGAGACCCGAAAATGTTACTCAAGTTGGAGCGAAAAAGTATTTAGTAAAAAGTACTGAGTGACTGATCAAATTATCTGTCATTTAATATTTAAAAATTACCTCGTCAGACGGACCAAAATATGAAGTTAACTGCAAATTTTAGTATTTTAAAACTGAAAATGACAATAAGTTGTATATGTAACAAAAAATAAGAAGGATTTTTTTTTTTCCAAATCAGTTTCTTTGAATAAAAAAACTTATGAAACTTTATAATAAGCTGCAGGTTTGTGTCTGTCTGGTGAATTTTTGGTTAAAACGTTTGTTTTTCCTTCAGTGGGTAGAAAATCCATAAATTTACTCAGAGTAGAGATACTTCATAATAAAATTACTCAAGTAAAAGTAAAATGTACAGCGTAGTATAAATACATTTTTTCTTTTTACGTTTCAAGTAAATGTAATTGACTAAATGTAACTAGTTACCAGCAGGTCAAGTCATAAAACAATCAAAGCTGAAGAATCTGGGTGGTCATCCAACTCCATCCAAACATATTGATGGAAAGTTGAGTGGAAGGATAAAGTGTGTTGGGGGGGAAATAGGCAAAACAGGAAAGTCTAACAGAAAAGTCTTATTCACTTATCTAATATTAAGGCCTTAAAATGTCCTAATTTAAGTTTGACATTTGCAGAATATTGACAAAGTTTTGCTCACATTTGCAGTGGAAACGCAGCTGTTGTGTCTTTAAACTCTAGACAGTGAAAAAGGAGCAAAAGTCTAAAGGAATACTTTGAAGGAAAGTCTGTGGAACCTTTTAACAAAACGACTTTAAAAGGGTAGAAAAACTGGGTGTAAAATATTAAAAAGTCAGAATGTTATTGGATACTTTATAGAGTTTACCTTAAATATGTTTTTGTTGGTTGCTTCTCTAAGCGTCTGTTTTTAAAAGTTTGTAATCGGTTCGTAGGCGTTTTCTCCATGGACGAGGACTCTCTTTCTCGTGACTGCGAGCCGTTCTTCGAGTCCGACGGAGAGGAGGAAAGCACCGACGGTAAGAGATTCATCCCCGGCTCTTCTTCGTCACACACACGTTCGAGTAAAGCGTCGCTACTTCGTCCTGCCTGCACCAGGCTCGCTGAGCGAGGACGCGCCGCCGCCGCCGCCGCGCGGCCTGGCCGTGGGGCAGCACGCCTTCTCGTCGCGCCACGCCCACCCCACGGCGCTGGCGCGCTCGCTGCCCGTGTCCGTCCCCGTGTGGGGCTGCAAGAGCAGCAGGGCCGCCCAGGGGGACAGCAACAGCGGAGAGCGGGTGAGCCATCAGAAAACTCGTTTAGTTTTTACTGATTTAACTTTCAACTTTAGGCTTTTATGAATCAGAGCTGCTCTGTTATCAAAATTAATCGTCAAGCGGATAAATTCACAATAATCCGCTGTTAAACAAAAATGAGGCTGAAATAGTGACGTTACGTCTGTGATTTATTACTTGGATAAAACTAGAGCAGAATAGAGTAACTAGTTACATTTACTGAAGTAACTTTTTTTTTAAAAAAAAGTACTTTTATGAGTATTTCTGCTACGCTGTACTTCTTACTTTTACTTGAGTAATTTTATTTTGAAGTATCTCTACTCTGAGTAAAACTTCTGGATTTTCTACCCACTGAATGAAAAACAAAATGTTTTAACCAAAAATGTATCAGACACAGACGCACACCTGCTGTTTATGTTAAAGTTTTATTTGTTTTTTATTGAAAGAAACTGATTTGGAAACATTTTCTTTTGCCTGATTTTATAATTTTTTGTTATTTATAAGAATTATCATCATTTTGACCCTTAAAATACCAAAATTTCCTCCTAACTTTATATTTTGGTCCGTCTGATGATGTAATCTTTAAATATTTAAAGACTGATAATTTGATCAGTTACTCAGTACTTGAATAGACTTTTTTTTTTACCAAATACTGTTTTACTCTTCTTGAATAATTTCTTGGGTGGCTACTTTTCACTTTCACTTAGGACCCTGTCTTTCCTCAGGAAGGAGAAATAAGGCAAAAGTCTAAGCAGAGTTATGACTCTGTGTTTTCTGTCGTTTCATTTGCAGCAGTTATTCTCTAAAATTTAAAATAAATTGTTGTCAGGGGGCCACATAAAATCAGTCCAAGGGCTGCAAACGGCCCACTGGCCCCACTTTGAACACCCTTGATATTTAATGAGGCTTTCGCTATTAAATCTTTAGCTCTGGCAGAATAATGTTTTTCAAGGCGACGCTACGGCCTCTAAAGACAAAGACGCTATTCAGCTGCAAGCATCCACTCCTGCTGCTCATGTGACCGTAAAAGTTCAAAAGGTCAACCCTCATTTGGTAACAGAAACATGAAGCTTATTTCTGCTGTCTAGGGCTAATAATTAATCTGTTGATGGTTCTGAGGATTATTTCTTATCAATTTATTGTTTAAAAAAATGTCCCATTCTGCAGAATTTTCGTTCAAACCGAAGAAAACAACTTAATTGCTCTGAGTGTTGAATATTAAATTGTTTGGAGTCTGTATACTCTGGTTATTATTGATCAATTACTGTATTAGTTTACCATAATTTCTGTAATTGCTTAATCGCGATTAATCTGGTTAATTAATTAGTCATTTGATTATTTTGATGACTAATCGGATAAAAATTCAACACATTCTGCCTATTTTTTTATTTTAGCCTAAGAAATACATAAAAATGCAAATAAACAATTAAATTCCTTTTTTTCCATTAATAAAATTAACATTTTGTCGCCGAATGTGCAACAACTTTTTTTTTATTTTAATTTAATTTTAAAAGCACATAGTGTTGGCTTAATGGCTGCTCTAACATGTTCTTTTTTTGAGTGTAGACTCCAGCTATTGATTAATCGATTACTGAGTTAATTGATTAATCAGATTAATCGTGTGCGTTTCAGGCGGGCTGCGCCGACCTGGAGCACATCGCCGCCAGCATGAAGGCCCTGCTGGTCCCCGGCGCCACCGACGGGACGGAGATGTTCGGCGCGCTGCCGCGGCCGCGCCTCAACACGGGCGACTTCTCGCTCAAACACTGAGACGGCGAGCGGAAAAAAAGCACGGCGGAGAGGAGAGAAAGAAAAGCCTGGAATGTGTGAATCAGTGTCAAAGCTCGAATCCGTTTATCGTTTCACTCACTAGAAAAGAAGTTAGCTGCTTTACAGGGTCGTGAAGAAATGTTACGAACACTAATGACGTCTTCAACACTATTTCTCCCCGACGACGTCGCAGAGCGGCGCTGCGCTCGGACCCAGCGGCTCAGACAGGGGGAGCTGATTGGTCAGATCGCCGGTGATGTCATGAGATCTTTGACACAAACCAGTCAGCAGACGCGTGTTGGTTTAAGTAGCAACAAAGGTGGGAAGTCTTCATGGAAGCATAAAAACGTTTTAGAGGCAAAGTCCTGCTCGTGTTCGACTTCTTATCACTTCAGGATCAGGGCTGGGCGATAAATCGATTTTATCAATCGAATTTCTGGCTTTAGAAGATTTAATCTGGATTTTTCTGAGTTTCTTTATCACCATTGCGTTCACTGGGTTTCCGTAGTTACGAGTGATGTCAGCACACACGAGGCCGCCATATTGTTTTTTGCAGCTTCTGTTTATTTGGATTTTGAATTGTGAGAATATAGTCATAATATTTAAGAATGGAGTCGAATAAAGTAGCATTTTTATGAGAATTGCGACACAAAAAGTAACAAAATTAAAATGAGGGATGCTGAGCAGATGCGTAAATAATTTAACACATCAGCATTTAAATTATCATCAATATCAGGACTTTTAATGATGCAAATGACTATTTGGAAATAATCACCACACTAACTGAGTTACTCACACTAGATCTTAACTCTAACCGCTTTTTCTTAATGAAACGACTTTTTCTTGTAATTTTAAAACGTCGTTCTGGTAAAATTGAGTTTTTATTCTGCTAATATTATGATTTTATTCTCGTAATTCAGCAAAAATCCTCTTAGCCCTGATTCCTTCTGAGTAGCCCCGATAATCTCTCTTGCAACTCAGAAGGAGTCAGCAAAATAAAATCCACTTATTTTAGAAAAGAAAGCAACAAAATGTTTTATTTTTAGCATTTACCGCCCAGCCCTACTCAGGATTATTCACACCAGCGCTTTCTGACTCCCAGATTTGCTCTGAAATAATCCAAAGTGATGCTTCTTCCCTTAGATTTACCTCAAACGAATCGGTTAGTGGTGAAGATCAGGTGAATTTTGCCTCCAACACTAAAACTTCACTCAGAAATTAGAAGTTGCTGCTTTTGTATTCATACACGGGCTAAATTTTAATGCATTAGGTAACTGCTAAGCTTTAGCCACGTGCTACGATGGGTTTCTGAACACTAAGCGAGTATTTTGGTGGTTTTGTCAGTATTTTTCAACCCTGGTTAATTCAAATGGTCTAAAAAAAGGTGGAAAAGCTGCTTCTGATTCTGCAGAAACTTAAATTTTAGATCAGTTTTCTAATGTCGGTACAATCAGGGTGCAATCTGGAATGTTTTTGCAAGGTCTTGAAGAAGAAGAATGCAGCCAAGCGTGCAGTTTTAAGGTTTGCTGCCTAATAAACCTAAAAGAAAAATCAGGTCTGTTCTAACATTTCTCTCACAATGATCTTAAAGTCCAGGCTTATGCAACCCATAAACTTTAATTTCACCTCAAATTAAAGTTTTACTCCTAATTTCAATGCGTCTGCTTTGGAGAAATGGGAACTTTTCTTTGTAATAATTTGAAAAAAGTTCGGTTCATTTGTTATTTGACAGATACTGTCAACTGGTTCGCCGCCATCGGTTTATGTAACAGAGTAAAAAAAAAAAAAAAAACGGATTTTAACACGAAGCTTGTTGTTTTTTTTGTAAATGTGAGCAGAGGACACCAGCACCTTCTCATTACATGCCTATTTTTTTATTTCACCAATGGCTGATTGATGGGATGATTGTAAATCGACTTCATGTTCCAGGGGGATGGTAATGATTTTTTTTTTTCTTTTTTCCCCATTTGCTCTGGATGTGTTGTTTAAAATGCCTGAATGGAAGAGAAAGTGACTTTGTTTGCGAGAGAAAGGAAGAGAGATGTGCTAAAAAAGTTAACATCTCGGATATTTCAAACATAAATGTTCCGTTAAATCCTTTTATGTTTCAAATAAAGGAGCAACACCAAGAATAAACGGCCCTGGGTGTTGTTTTTTAATGGCCACTAGAGGGCGGTGACGCACCATAAGAAAGAAAAATCAACGAAGTGTCTGAAGTTTACTCAAGCATGAATACCATAAATATCACTCATTACACCCAGACTGATGTTCTCAAGCCTTTAGTTATGTTACTTATTATTTTTCAGTTGTGGCCAAACAGTAAATAGATTAATTTCAGTAACTTTTTGGAAAAGTATGTTTTTAGGAATAGTTTAGTTTTGCTCCACTGTTGCTACTCTTATTTGAGTCAAATTTCTGGTTACCCACTGCGAGTAACTTCTCCTGGTGAAGAAAAAACACACCAGAAACACACATTATGTTACAGTGAGACCTCTTGTTTATACGCATTTAGTCATCATGTGAATGTACTGTAAACTGTATATATTGGTGCAGGAAGTTATTTATTTCTAACATGTATACGACAACGTGCCAGTATTGGTTTTATGAAAAAATTAAAATTGTAGTTTTCAAAATGTTAGTCTTTAAATTACTATAATTTGTACATTTTTAAAACAAATTTGATCAGTTATTCATCACTTGTCTTCCAATAAAACGGCATATTATCGCCATCTTAGCAAAAGTCAATTTCTGCCAAAAATTTAAATTTTGAGATTAAACTCAAAATTTTTATAGAAAAACTTGGACATTTCTGACTGAAAAGTAAAACGTTTGATATTAAAATCAAAAGTTTTCGAGAAAAAACAAGAACATTTTCTGAGTTTCAGCAGTATAATTTTTACGACTGTCATCATTAAAGTTGAAAAGTTTTGAAAGTCATAAATGTCCACGTTTTTCTCCCTCCATTTTTTTTTTGAGATTTTTGTCGGAAATGTAGTTTTTTTTATGTCTACAGCGGCCCTAATGGCGCTCATTACGAATGACGTCATTGTTGCCCGGATGTTCGGAGTAAGCTCAAGCAGAACGGCGACATCTGAGCGATTGGAAGATGAGGATGTCCAGGGAGCTTCATTTCAATGTTCTTCGATACAGAAGCACAGTGAGGAAACTAAAACGATGGTCGAAATGCAGAGGACTCAAAGTGAGCGGAAAGAGGGCAGCGCTGGTTTGAAAGGTAGTTCTTTTCTCTTTCTGGTTACGGATAGCGTGTTAGCTAACACTCGCTAGCCCTTGTTATTAGCTAACACTCGCTAGCACCGTGTCATTAGCTTACACTCGCTAGCCCTGTGTTATTAGCTAGCACTCGCTAGTCCTGTGTTATTAGCTAGCACTCGCTAGCACTTTATTAGCTAGCACTCGCTAGCACTTTGTTATTAGCTAACACTCGATAGCCCTGTGTTATTAGCTAGCACTCGCTAGCCCTGTGTTATTAGCTAGCACTCGCTAGCCCTGTGTTATTAGCTAGCACTCGCTAGCACTTTATTAGCTAGCACTCGCTAGCACTTTGTTATTAGCTAACACTCGATAGCCCTGTGTTATTAGCTAGCACTCGCTAGCCCTGTGTTATTTGCTAGCACTCGCTAGCACTTTGTTATTAGCTAGCACTCACTAGCCCTGTGTTATTAGCTAGCACTCGCTAGCACTGTATCTGGGCCTACTTTACCAATTTCCCGCTCTGCAATTTGTGTAAGTAAAAGTATTGATTCATCAATTCATTGCAGTTAATTTTTCCAATTAAATATCTATTCTATTCTATAGGTGGGCATTGAATTGCACATATTCGTAACTTAAATCAGAAGATCACAAACAAAATCAGCTGTTGAGACCCGCAAACATTTCCCTCAAAACGCAGCTTTAGGTACCCAAATCTGCCTGAATGATTGGTAGGAAATATATTAGAAGCGTGTTGATTTCTTTAGGAAATACGTCAGTGAAAGGCAACTTGCTGAGGAAGTTTTAAGCAAATATTAGTGGTGGTCTTTGTTTTGCTTTGATCTTGTCATCATTAAAGCTGCATGTTTGCACTCATTCCAACACAGAAATAAACTCGGTTGAGTGTCGAAGACTAGTTTATTGACTACACTCAGGACAATTAAACAGGGTCAAAGTAATAAAAACACCCAACTTTATCTTGTCTAACTCAAATTAACAAAAACAAACGAAAGTCTGAAGGTGTTTTTATGCATTCAGAGAAAAAAAACTGCAAACATGTCGCCAAGTATTCAGTTGTGCTTCAAGGCTCGTTTTTTCTCCAATCACACTTAAACGAACACTTCCTGGTAAAACCACTGCTGCCCCATTCCCACAACCTACGGAAGCCCATTTCTGCCTTGAATCAAAAAATAAAAGCTAGACAGAGAGTCAAAATTTTGAGTTTTCATAATCATGAAAACAAAAATAAAAAGTCATGTAAAATGACGACTTTAAAATTCATAATTTTGCAAGTAACGTTTCTACGAGTTAAAACTCTTAATTTTACAAATTTTAAAATCATAATTATAAGAACAAAAGTCATAATTTTGTGAATAAAGGTTATATTGTATGAGGATAAAGTTATTTTGGTGTTTAGTCATAATTATGATTTTCAGTAAAAATTTTGAGGAAAAAGTCATCATTTGGAGTTTTAAATCATAATTAAATCAAATTTTTACTCATATAAGAGTAAAAATTTTGAAAATATAGACAGAAAAAAGCCATAACTGAGTTTTGAAGTCATAATTATGAGAATAAAAGTGATTTTGAGTTTTAATTTCTACTTTGAATGTCATAATTTTCTCTTAGGAGGCTTGCGCCAGTATATCAAAAATTATGACTTAGAAAGTTAAAATTTCTAAGCTTGCGGGCTTTTGTTTTTTCATTCATGGCATGAATGGGCTTCCATACAAATCCCTTTCAAGCGTCACTGATCTTTTTTCCGGATAAGACAGAAGGAATTTGTTCCGATCCAGAACCCGGGAAAAATTCTCTCCTCGAATTTGGCTTTGTACTTGTGGATCAGCCGCACCTCTTTCTCGGAGTCTCCCTCCACCGACAGGAAGGAGACGACGCCGGCCGGCAGGTCGACGTAGACGCCCATGGTGGGGGACGGCGGCAGCTGGATGTCGATGTTCTCGCCGTTGTGCCAGACCTGGTAGCAGGAACCGGACCAGCCGACCCCCCAGGAGCCTTTGTTCTCCCCGAGGCCGCAGGGCACCTCCTGGCCTCTACGGGGCGCACTCTCCGCCACCACGCCGATCACCACCCAGCCGTCGTAGTCCACCTCCCAGTAGCCTCGGACGCCCATCAAGCCCTCCTTACACAGCACCTGCAACAGGAGACATTCGTGAAACCCACAGCGCTGCGCTCTAGAGATGGAAAGAAAGAGCTAAAAAAAAAAAAAAGAAGCTTTTCTAGAAACATTTTCTAGAAAAAACTTGGGAATTTCTGAGTTTCAAAAGTCAAAAATGTTATTGAAAAAACTTGAAATTCTCCCAGTTTGAAAAGTACAAATTTTGCTACACAAAACTCAGAATTGTTCTATAAAAAACTGGGAAATTTCTAAGTTTCAAGACTCAAAAATCCTTGACTTCTTTAAGTTTTCTGAGTTTGAAAAGTCAAAATTTTTCTAGAAAAAAATTCTGAAATTTCTTGAGTTTCAAAGTTGAACATTTTTGACTTTTGGAAAATTTGCTAGAAAAAATGTTAATCTTCAGATTGATCTCAGAAATATTCTAGAAATAGTGAACATTTCCGACTTTCAAAAGCTACTAGAGAAAACTTCAAAACATAAAAACTGCAATATTTTAAGATTCATCTTAAAAGTCAGATGTTTTCAACTTTTGAAACTTAGAAAATTCCAAGTTTTTTCTAGGAAATGTTTAGGTTAATCTCAAAATCCCTTAATTTTTCCCAGAAATTCGCTCCCTTTTTTCAGAGCTCTGGAGTTTCTACAGACTACATTGAGGTCGACTTCCCAGTGGAAAAAATCAACTGAAACTCCCTCCAATGTCTGACTTCCTGCTGGGAAAATGGGAGCAACTCGACTAACCTCAGTTATTTCAACATGGCCGCTCCTCGCGTCAACACGTTAGATGTGTTGGAAACGTGTTTATTCCACAACACACACATGTAAAAGTGCGTCTAAAACCAATGTTACGTGTAGCGCCTGCAACTCTACGCTGGACCAAATAAAAGCGGTGTTTGATTATGGCCTTTTGTAAACCATGTTAAAGGGCGTCGCCTTGTCGCGACCTTTGAGTTCCAGGCCTCCTACCTGTGGAGAGTCCTGGTATCTTTCAGGCCTGTTGGGATAAGGGCAGACTGCGTCGGAGGTACGAGCCACTTTGGCGCTGCCCTCAGAAATCCACAGCAGCTTCTGTGCTGTTTTGTCATCCAGAGAGATGGGGAGCCAGTCTGAGGAGGTGGAAGAAGAACTTAAACGTGAAAATGTGACTAAAAACATGGAGGTTATCAATTATTTTCGGTTTAAGGCCTCTTGTCACTATTAATCCAAAAAAACTGCTTTTGGCCACGCCCCCCCCAACCTCAAAGTTTATAATCGCATGTGAAAATGGCAGTAAAGAGATGCGCAATTATGCAACCATACACCTTTGAAAAGCAGAAGTGGATCCTCCTGTACAACCAACAAGAATGCAGCAAGTGGTTCCCATATGGTAAGTCAACAACGAAACACTGTCTTTTCCAGCAGACAAGCTGGACAAGACACCTAGCAACTCTGCTTGGGTTGCTAGGTAACGGCTAAGTTAACAATAGAGGGGTTTTTGAAACTTATGTTGTTGTTTTTTTAAGCAGTTGGGATTTTTTAAAACTGTTCCAAGTTAAGTTATTTTTGTCTTATTTCAAGTGTACTGAGATATTTGCACTAGAAACCAGGCCAACAATACTTT
Organism: Girardinus metallicus; assembly: GCA_903067095.1. NCBI lineage: Eukaryota > Metazoa > Chordata > Actinopteri > Cyprinodontiformes > Poeciliidae > Girardinus > Girardinus metallicus. The sequence goes on along the minus strand of CAEGAE010064355.1, from coordinate 43,008 downwards.
CTGAGATTTTGTGTTTTTGCAGCGTAGGTATAGATAATGGACATTTAGGAGCTTTAGAAAGCCTTACATTTCAGGAAGTCAGCTCTGGTAGTTGGTTCGGGGATATTCGGCTCATACGGCGGCAGCTTTTCTAGAGTGAGACAGAGATATGTTTATTAGCATTTACCAGGGTGGCTGAATCAGAACAAGCAGAATTTGGTTATTTACCTTCTGCAGCGCTGCTTCCTTTTTTCCCTAGACATTTCGAAACAGAAAGCAGGATTATATTGCAGTCACTTTGAGCACATATGCTCTCATGCTTCCATTCCCTTTGGTGGCAGCATTTTGTCTGCATTTGCAAACTTTTCTTTGGCTCATTTGTCCATATGCTGAAGAAATACATCTGAATTATTCTAAAAAATAAATGTGTAACACATTTATTTATTTGAATTAAATACTCATTGGTATAAGAAGGCCTACTTTCCTAGACAATGTTATGTTGTGTTATTGGACTTTACAACACTGTATACCATGTGTCCCTGAGAAGAAATATTTATTCTCTCTTTTGTCACGTTTGATTACTGATTACTGTGCACCGGCACATACGTTAAAGTTTTGTTCAGTGGACTTTTATCTTTATTTCTTGTTATTGTCTTTAGACCTTTTACGATGACAACAATGACAAAAATACCCTCCCTGGAGGTATTTCTATTAGCACATGCAGATCATACAGTCACAGTGAATCAACTCACTCTTCTGTTACCTAGCAACTCACTCACTCTTTGGTTACCTAGCAACTGTCTACTGAGTAACTGGCGCAGCAGCAGTTTAAGGTTTCCCAACCATTCCTCAAAACTGTTTAGAAATAAAAAAAAATAACGGCTTGTGGATAAAACAGGAAAGTCACGCCACCAGTTGGCAGAAATTTAGATCATTAAAACAAAAAAACTAATGACTACTTATCGATATTGACTAATGATAAAACGCTTATGTTGTGATCCGTTTTCGAGCTCTAGCCAGGGGAAAAACGGCATCTTGTCTCTATCTGTGAACGTCCCTGTCTGACATGTGTTCTTGTTTATCCAAGGAGATGTTTGCAAACTTTTTAAATAAGAAACCACTTGATACATAAAACCGTCACATTAACAGAACGTACGGAGACACCATGTTCCAAATGTTCAACATTAGAAGAGGCAAAGGTCGACGGTGGCGTGTCGGAAAACGGGCGAGCCAGACACGGATGACCTCGTCAGCCTTATTTAACCGCGCCCTCTGTTCATTAAATGAGACAATGAAGAAGAAAGAGAGAAAAGAGCGAACGCCGCAGACAGATCAGGAGTGAGACGTCAAGCCGATGGCGAGCTGGAAGACTGAAAATATCCAGGATGTTCCACGGAGCAGCAGGAAGCGCCAGCTGGGATAAACTGACTCCATGATGGATGGCCTGGCATCGCAGCAATAGAGACATGAAGGACACGTGGCAGGGAGGCATGAGGATATTTAAAGGAACTGGCTCTTTAAAAGGGATAAAGTTCGGTACAATACGGTGTTTGAACACTGCAAAAACACAAAACCATATGTCTTATGGTTAAAGTGTTTTTATGTTTATATCTGTCCGATTTTTTGTCACTTCTAGCTGCAATTTGTTTCCACAGCACAAGATTTTATATGACATCTCCTGTAGTTTTAATAACTATTTCTACACTGTAAAAACATAAACCTTACCAAGTATTTTTGATCTGGTTTCCACTGCAAATACCTTAATATGCTTAAAATAAGACAAAACTAACTTACAAGCAACTTTTCAGCAAGATGTAGAATATTTAGGTCAATAATTCCTTGTTACTGATGAAAAACTACCAGTTCTATCTGCTAGTGTAACTACGTATTTTTAAAAATCAATATTAAGGAATTATTTACTTAAAACAAGCTCCTGTATCTTGCTGAAAAGATACTTGTAAGTTAGTTTTGTCTTATTTAAAGTGCTTTAACATATTTGCGCTAAAAACAAGACGATGCTTGGTAAGATTGTGTGTTTTTGCAGTGTTAGAAGACGTTTGCCGTTATAACCTCTAAAAACTGCAAAAGCACAAAGTCTTACTGAGTATTTTGGTCTAGCCTGTGGAGCAAATATCTTAGTACACTTTAAATAAGACAAAACTAACTGACAAGTAACTTTTCAACAAGGCATTGTAGCTTGTTTGAGTAAACAATTTTTTAATATTGATAAAGTACTATTGATTATTCCACTTGTAACATGGGAAAATGTCTGGTTATAATCTTCCAGTGGATCAAGTACTTTATTAAAATCAACATTAAGGAATTAATTACCTAAATCTTTTGCGGCGTTGAAATGCTTTTCACCATATAACTTTTGAAATCTGAAAAAACACAGAATCTGCTTTGTATTTTGATCTAGTTTGTATAACACTAACCCAACTGGCCAATCGCGATGGAACACTGCTTGGGTTGCTAGGTAACGTGGCTGAGCTAGGCTGGGGTTGCTAGGTGACGGCACAGTGCCCATGGAATGCGACTTAACTGCAAACACGCCAAATCTTACAACTTCTAGTCCCAATATCTTAGTTGTGTAAGTAAATTTATAAAGTTGATTCTAAAAAAGTACTGGCAGATTATTTCACTTGTAACAAAACATTTTCTCCACGTTACATGTGAAGTAATCTGCCAGGTGAACCAGTACTTTTGCATTTATATTAAGGGATTATTTACATAAAACAAGCTCCTATGTTTTCCTGAAAAGTTTTTTTTTCTTATCTCAAGTGTACTAAGATATTTGCCCAAGAAACTAGACAAAAAACATTTGTGTTTTTGTTTTGAACGTATTCTGACGGATTTTGTCTCTAGTCCGAAGTCACATCAGAGTCCCGCTAAAAGGTCCGCCGCGGCTCCTTGGATGATTGATGGGAGTTGTTTGTTTTAGACAGCCGGGCCAGCTGATTTTTTTCCTCTCCAGGACTCCGGTCTCATTGGGACGGAGCGACTCGTCTGGGCAGATCTGTTTCAAAACGTCCCACTGAGACAGCAAGATCAGAGGATAGGGACATGAGGGGCAGATCTGGTCTCATCCCACGGTGTTTTTAATCTGGCATCAAGTTTTACCGGCTGGAGAAATGGAATAAAGGTGCGGAACGATACTGGAGAAATTTCGTCCTTCGATTTGACTTTCTCATAAAATAAATCAACAAAGCAAAATTCTGACGCCATAAATCACTTAAGGAGGATTTTATGTTACTTCGTGCTTCAATCGAGCGGCCATAAATAACTCCGTTGTGAGCTTTTGCATTTTGTTACTTGAATTACTGTGCAGAATTTCACACTTCATTACTGTAGCAGCAAGAGGATGGATTAGTAACAACTGGGCTGGAGGCTGGAGACTGGAGGTGGCGTGGGTTATGTCAGCTGCTAGGCATGGACTGGAAGTATTTATTCCAGAGAAGAAGAAAGGGCCAACAAAACATAAAAATGTTGACTTTAATCTCAGAGTCCTGTCAAATCCAAACAAATAACCAAACATTCTTAGCTTTCTGTAGGATATGTTGTTAGCATACAGAAATCATCACATTACTTTTTTTACTTATTGGATTTGTAAACCTGGACTTGATCCACTGAAAGTCCGTTCCAATTTTATTTGGTAGATTTGAGTTTTAAGACTAGATTTATGTGATGGTGCTTAAACAGCTAAAACAATTATGATTCTGAGGAAGAAAAAGTTAGAATACGGGAAAAAAAATCAGAATTTTGAGAAAAATACTGAAATTCTGAGAAAAAAAAGTCATAATGTAGGAAAGACAGAATTCTGGGAAAAGCTGGAATTCCAACAAAAGTCAAAATTCAGAGAAAAAAACAATTGAAAACAGTCAGAATTTTGAGAAAAAATTCAAAATTCTGTAAAAAAGTTTGCGTTCCGAGGAAAAAGTCATAATCTAGAGCAAAAACAGATTTTTGAGGAAAAAGTGGCAATCCTGGAAAAAAAAAGTCAGAATTCTGATAAGTCAAAATTCAGAAAAGAAAAACAATTTAGAAAAAGTCAGAATCTTAATTAGTTTTCCCGGAGGCCCTGATCCTCTTCCGCGGACCAAGACATCTTCAAAGGAAAGCATCTAAAAGACGCATCAAGTGGTCGTGTTGCAACAGGTCAGGACTACCGAAGGCGAGTAAAAAGGCGACGTGACACCGAGACGGCCGCTTTCTCAGTAGCAAAGCCACACACTTTGTTGACATGATTAAAGGTCGGGGAAACACTGACATGATCCAAGGTGATGACGGCTGTTTGGCTCGGAGCTGGACTACCGGGCCGGCCGGCATGCGGACACTCAATAACGGCAAATAAACAGCCTAATAAAACTGGTGATAAAACAAAGTGACGAGCAATAAATCACTGTGAACCCGGGACGGTTAATGTCAGAAAAATAAAGACATCACAGCGACCTTTCATCTGAGCCCGGTGGCGACACTTTAAATAACTAATCAGGAACATGAAGGAGCAAAAATCAAAACGGCTTTTATCCAATTACTATTTTCAGGGCTGAAATGACTAATTGTGATGAATCAATAAGTGAAATAATCAACTAATTTAGTAAAAGATTAATCATTAACTGCAGCATACAGACTAAAAGAGGCTATTTGCTGAAAAAACAGCATATTCAGAGCAGTAATTAACCCAAAACTGTAATATATACAAGTGCATATATATGTACTGCATTTAAAATAACACATTTGTCTGTAAATACTTTGTGTTTTAGCCAAAACTCCTCAACTGGCAGTTTTAGTTTCACCTGATAAAACTTCACTGAAGGAATGCTGTTTTTGCATTTCATGCAATAAAGTGTTTATTTTCCTATTTAAAAAAGGATTTAAATTATTACTTTTAATGTATGTCTAAAATGTAATTAAAAAAAAGTTTAAGTGGAAAAAGTGCTATTTCCACTGGGAGATTATTTCTCTTAAAACACGGAACAAGGTTGTTGAAGCTGAAATAATCTGCCAGTGGGACTTTTTCATTCATAAATATTAAGGAATTATTGACTTGAAACAAACTCATATCTTGCTGAAACGATATTTCTAAGTTAGTTTTGTCTTTAAAGTTTACTAAGATATTTGCACTACAAGCTATCAAAAATACTTATCGGGTTTGTGTTTTTACAGTGTAAAAAGTTATTAAAACTACAATAGATGGTCTATAAAGTGTTGAACTAAAGAAACTAATTTCATCTTTAAGTGAGAAAACATCAGACAGCATTAAAATAAACATAAAAACACTTAAAATGTATTTTAATAAGACAAATGAAAATACAGTATTTAATTTGTGTTATGGAAACACATTAAAATTGAATTAGAAATGCAACCGGAACAAAACAAATTGATCAATAACGGACTTAATACGCGTAATACACTGCAAAAACCAAGTATTTTGGATTAGGTTCTAGTGCAAATACCTCGGTACACTTGAAATACGACAAAACTAACTTGCAAATAACTTTTCAGCAACAACAGTGAAATAATCTGCCTGCGAATCTAGAACGCTTCATCAATATTCAAGAATTATTTACATAAAATAAGCTACGATGTCTTGCTGAAAAGTTGCTCCTGAGTTCGTTTTGAGTTCTTTTAAGTGTAATAAAATATTTGCACCATGAACTAGACCAAAATACTTGGTATGATTTTGTATTTTTGCAGAGTAATGTGGCTAAATATAGTAATTAGCAGGGATGATTGGGAACCGGTCGGTTCCGGTGGGACTCCGTTCTTACCTGCTTTCTTGGGGACCGGCATGGTTCTGTTTGGCTTCGGGCGTGCAGCTTTTGTCAAAGTGCGTCCTGGTAGCTCCAAGGCTCACCTTTATCAACTTCTGATGAGTGAGGAGGGGCAGACTGATGAGCCATTTTTTTGTCGGATCGGATGGAACCGTCCCAAAAAAGGGACGATCCCGTCACTTGAAACTCGTGATACTTTTTACTGGGAACCGGGCTGAAGTACCGAGGACATCCCAACCATTCCTGCATGTTTGCATACGCTCGCACTGAGCATGTGCGGGAGAGACGCGCCTGCGTCGTATTAAATGAGATGATAAATCGATGTATTTCTCAAAGACAAATGAGGGTGAAAAAACATGCAGCCTTGTGCCCTTTGGAGTCCTTTTAACTGAGAAAGAATGGCCGCTAACGATTAAACTGATCCCGACTCCAGATGCCGGGCAGTGGGGTTATTTTCTGTTTGTAGGGTTTCAGCCGTCACTATATGAGAGGGAAGCCAGCTTCTCACCGGGGAGCTGTCAGCGGTCCCAGATCCCATCCATCAGGAGCTGCTGCCGTTGTGCCCTGGACTTCTGACTGGGAACAAACTGTACCAACAGATGTTATATCGGAGGCAACAGCTGGAGGACGGTCTTCACCGTCCTACAGATTGTCCTGATTCTATCAGTTTTCTGCTTTAAAGGTGACCTGCTACGCTTCCTTAAACAGGTTAAAATAGGACTATGGTCTATACAAAACATGTTCATTCATTTTTTTTTTTCACAAAATCATTCTCAGATAATGAGATCTAGTTCATAATGAGCTGTTTTAGGTCATCTTGTCATTTTAAATCCAAATAAGCTGCTGTCCTGTCGCCCCCCCCCCATCGCAATGTTTACATTTTATGTGAAAATGGCTGCAAACAGATTAGCAATTATATTAACATACAGCTTCAAAAAGCAGCAGTAAATACAGCAGTAAAACCAGCTGACCAAATGTTCTGGAGTTCCGTTTGGGTTGCTAGGGTAACGGGGCTAGGCTCGACTGGCGTTGCTAGGTAACAAAGAAGTGAAAAGAAATCACTTAACACAAAATCTTATCAAGTATTTTTGGCCTAATTTCTAGTGCAAATATCTTAGTCTTTTGAAATAAGAGAAAACTAACTTACAAGCAACCTTTTAGTAAGATATGAGAGCTTAATTTAAGTCAATAATTCTTTAATATCGATGAAAAAAATAACAATTTCCTCTGGCAGATTATTTTATTTATAACCAGACATTTTTCCCATGTTATAAGTGAAATAATCTCCCAGTAGACCTATTTCTTTTTCATCAACATTAAGAAATTATTAACTTAAATCAAACCCCAATATCTTGCTAAAAAGTTATTGCTACGTTTTGTTTTATCGTAGAAACTAGACCAAAAAATTATTGGTAAGATTTTGTGTATTTGCAGTGTGGAGCTCTGTTTTGGTTGCTAGGTTGCTTTTAAGCGCTTGGGCTGTTTTAGAGGCAGTTGAGACCCAAATAGAAGTACAAAAATGTGCAGAATATGTCCACTGCAAGGAAATGTCCCTGGTCAGAAGTAATGCAGAAGCAAGCTAAAATCATCAGGGACTAAAGCCTAACTGATGAGCTGAAAGCAAGCGAAAGTTTCATCTTTGCTTTCACACCAAAATTTTCCATATTTGTTGTGACATTTTAATAGTAGTGAAGTTCCTGTAGAACATTGGGAACCATAACAGAACTCAGATTATCTTAGGCTGTTTTCACAGATAGTGCAGCAGACTCAGTTCAATGTGGGACCAAAATTTCAATATTTGTTACATTTTCAGCTGCTGCACTTTGCTTTAACTCTACTGTATAAAACAATCCAGACTAATTGAAATATCTGTTCCCCTCCTCGCCTGTGGTGGCACAGCACCAAGAACCACTGAAGGAAACAACACAAAAACCTCAGAAGAAGGCACTGATCACAACATCCTTGTAAATAAAATGGAGTGGTGTACACGCTGTACAATGGCTGCTGGAAAAGACAGCCATTGTCCTTTCTCCTGCTAGCTCTGGACTCTCAAGTTTGTTTTGGTTGTATTTACCCAGAATGCCCTCCACTGTTTTCCACTTCCTGCTTTTGGGGCGGTCTTTGATCCACTTGACGTTCACATATGCATTCGAACAGCACCAAAGTTCACTTGAACTGTATCGAGACTGAGTTTTGTATGCAGACCAGAGTTCGCTTTTTTAGTTCGATTATTTATTCACCCCTCCCCAAACGAACCAGACATTCCAGGAAAATGAACTGGAGTTCAATTAAAGCGAACTAAACAGAGCTTGTGTGAATTCATTCTAACATTACAACATGCCCTCTGTGTGAGAGATGAGATCTCAACACCAGTCTTTCCTGCTGTCAGCAGCTTAGTTCAAACCGTTTGGTTTCAGAGCCTTTTGGGAACTAGATCATACCCTCAACAATCACAGTGAACTTCACCGCCCAGACTGGCTGCTGCATAACCTTAAACACTCGTTCTGCATGACATGTTAATATGATCAGGCACTGTTGAAAGATATAGCAACATGTAGGGAATACAATGTGTGGAAGGCAAAGGAGGCCTGCTGGGCTGCTTTTAATAAGATGTCTCCTTGTAATCCTCATACTTTCTTTCTCACATGACTAAGAGGTCAGCGACTTTCACCTTCTCACTTGTCTTGAAGTGGAACTGAGTCATTGGGAGGACTAGTTCCAACCGGTTCCAACTAGATCCAATCAGTTCCAACTAGTCCCAACTGAATCCAACCAAGTCCAGCCGATTTTAACCAGGTCCAACCAGTTCCAAACGGTTCCAACCAGATAAAACTGTTTCCAACTAGATCCAATCAGTTCCAACCGGTTCTAATCAGTTATGATCAGATCCAACCAGTCCCAACCAGTTCTAACGAGTCCCAACTGAATCCAACCACTTTCAACCAGTTCCAACCAGTTGGTTCTAACCAGCTCCAACCAGTTCCAACTGGTTCCAATCAGCTCCAGTTGGTTCCAATCAGATTGAGGTCTGGACTTTGACTGGGCCATTGCAACGATTTCACTCTATTGTCAGCAGCTGAAGACAAAGACAGGAAATAGTTGGAGGATTATGTTTTTTAACGACTTATCGCATGAACAAACTTGTTCATGTCTGATTTTAATCACGTTTCTTATTTATTGGAAACATCACAACTGCAAAATTGTGTTTTTTGGACATTATTGGAATATTAAAATTTTGTGCTCATTTGCAATGGAAATTCAGCTAATGAAAAACGAAACGACAATGCTCACCTGCAGCGGCGCGATCGGAGAATTTGACTGACTGAAGGTAGTTGTGGAGGTTCCTCCATCTTTTCCCCAGTGTTAGTATTTATTTAAATGTTTTCCCATAACATATTTAGAATTTTCACACAATATATTTACAATTTCACTCTTTTTGTGGTGGTTATTGCATTAGGTTGTTTACTATTATGGGTGCACACGTTTAGTAAACACCTTTTGTTTATTTGAGTCATTAACTACTTTGTTTTGCTGAGTTTGGAGGACTGGCTGGGGGAGGGGGCTGGTTGAGAGGCAAACCAGGAAGTGGAACAATCCACCAGGCTGCTGGAAGCAGGGGGCTTGATGTAAAACAATCTGCCTCTTTCTCTACTAATAGCACAACTGCTAAAACATTTTTGGTGTTAGGTTGTTTTGTTTGTTTACAGTTGTGTCCTAGTCAAAATGTCTTGGTTTAAATTAGTTATTTATGTTTATGTATTGTTTGTCTTTGTCTCATCTGCCACCCGTCCTCGTTTGTGTAGGCTAGCCTTTGTGTATAAATTCCCCTGTGTTCATTGTGTGAGGTCAGTTTGTTGGTTTGTTATCCTGAGTTAGGTTTTCCTTAGTTGATTATTTCTTTTGGGCCCATTTTGCTATATTTTTGAGATTTGTTGTTGAAAGCCTTTTGTTAAGATTTTTTTGGAAAAATAAATAGAAAATATTTTTTCATATATGCCTTTGTCCTTGTGCCTTACTGGTCGGACCGTAACAGTAGTTAAAACAAGGTTTGCAGCCATTTTTCTCCTTACAAAACCTGGTTTTAGTTGGAGCCACTGATCATTAAGAGTAATTATCATCTCTCAGCACGTTTGAGCAGTTTGACACCTCCAACAAAAAGAGGTTATTCTGCGACTAAACTGTAAAGACAACATGAGCAGATTTACAGCGTGAAAACGACAGATCAAATTAACTCCGCCAGCCCACTTTTAGCGAAACACGAACCTCCAAACTGCCTACTAATGACGAGATGTCAAACGAGAGGTGTGTGAGAACTGCGGCGTCCGCCTGACACGTGGAGTCATGCTGACTTCGGTCGCCAAGCAACAGTGATTTATGACACCGTGCTGCAGCCGGCATGTCTCCCCCCTTCTCTGCACCTCAAGTTGCACCATTTATCTTTTGTGACAATGAAATATGTGCAGATATTAAGTCCTCAAGTCTGCAGAGAAACTGACTTGTAAATAATTTAGGGAATAAATATAGTTTGTTCCCTGCAGCAGAGGGTTGGAAGGCAAATTCATTTAAAATTGAACTCAGAATTTAACTTTTTTCTCAGAATTCTCACTTTAACTCGGAATTCTGACATTTTTTTTTTTTCTCGGAATTCAAAATTTAATCTCAGAATTCAGAGAATAAATATAGTTTGTTCCCTGCAGCAGAGGGTTAGTATGCTAGGAAAATTCAATTAAGCTCAAACTGAATTGAGAATTGGAACCTTTCCTCAGAGTTCTCACTTTAATCTCATCATTTTGGTGTTTTTGTTTTCAGAATTCCAACTTTAATGTTAAAACACAATATATTTCACACAATATATAAATAAGTCGTTAACTTACAGGTAACTTTTCAACATGATATAAGTCAATAATTCTTTAATATTGATTTTTAAAAATGTTAATTTTACTGGCAGATTTTACTTATAGCAGGATACTTTTCCCATGTTATAAATGAAATGATCTGCCAATTGAACCGGTATTTATTTATTTATTTTTTATCTATGGTCTAATTAATATTTTATGTGACTTGTTTTTCCAGCCTTCCTGGTTCTGAAGCAGACAGCAGAGGCGACGAGTGGGTTTGGCCCCGGAGGAGCAAAAGGAACGGAGTGAGTCATTCTGAGAAACATCATTCTGATGATTAGAAGAGACGCAGCTGAAGCTCCAAACTGAGCCTCCCAAAAATAAAAGGATGTTCCTCACAGTTAGAGGTGTGGACTAAAAACAGCTGGACACGGAGAAACGAGGCGATGTAATGTTGACACAGGGATCATCCCTGAAGTACGGAGACAGACCCAGTCAGCCGGTCCCAATGGAACAACTGGGAGACTCCCAGTAGCTGCGTTTCCTTTGACCTGAAAATTGAGCAATTTGACATTTTGAAAATAAATTTGCTTAACGGAAACACATCACTTCTGAAAAAACAGATTTTGTTTTTTTAATAAAATGTTTTTGCGGTAGGACTAGATTGTTTTTTGGCTGCATCAGAATTACAGCATTTCACAAAACTGAAAAGGAAACACTTTTTTCATATCATACGAGTCAACGGGATGTTACTACTGGCAGAAACGACAAAGAAGACGTAGACAGGACGTGACTGGAGGATGATGGCGCTGCATGTTTTTAACCACTTATTGCATAAACAAACTTATTTACAAGTGATTTTAATTGCGTTTCTTATTGAAAGGAAACACGCCAATTGTATTTTTTCGAAAATTAGCGGAATATCGACAAAGTTTTGCGCACATTTGTAATGGAAACGCAGCTACAAATAGTGTGTGTTTCTCTAGCATATCTGTTACAGAAACATATATTATGAATTTTACGAATACTGAGAGTTACAAGTGAAGACTTTTCACATAAGACGCAATAAAAATAAAATTTCTGGCGAGGAATAAGTTAGGATATCCTCAGATTTATTTCCACTTGAAATGGCAAAAGTCAAAATGTCATTACTCTGAATTATGAACGAAGTTGGCACCGTTTAAGGATCCAAGACATTTACGAGGCTGGGTCTCAGAAAAATATGAAACTTTTTTTTTCTTTAGCCTACAGATGTAAGAGTCAAAGCAGCAGCTACCATACTCAGCTTTGAGTTTAGATGTTTGTAACGCCAGCTTTTATTTTGATAGTCCACTTCCGCTTATATCGGCAAATGAGTTAGCATAGCATCTAAATATTTAGCTTCAAATTAGCTTTCTAACTAATTATTTAGTTTGAAACTGTGACAATTATGAATGTATTAATAACATGGTGAAAATATGACTGAGTTAATCTGTTTTTTCCTCTTATGATGCCATAACCGAATAACTGAAATTGCTAGCTACCTAGCTAGCATGCTATGTAAATGTTTGGCCGCTGGTTTTAGTTTTCCATATTTTTAAACATAATTTGAAATTACATGGACAACAGGAATAAATTTACGTACAGTAATCACTACGTTTTATATAATTTTTACTTTACAGAAAAACTTCAAGACGAATAGTCAGAAAATATGACTGTCTCCGATAAAACCGCAACCTCTCCAGCAGAGGGCGCTAAAAGCAACGTTTTGATTAAATTATTAATCGTTTAACTCTAAGATTAGGCAATTTCTTATTTAATTTCTCTAAAACAGAACACCGGTCTCCTGGTCATATCAGATTATACTTTCATAAAGACTTTGGAAGTCATTAGAAGCTTTATTTTGCAACTTTTATTCCCCTTTAAGTACAAGTTTATCAATAAAGCAGATTTAAAAACTGGTATGTTAATTTTACAGAACAACATGAATCTGTAGTGAAATAAATATAAAAACAAAGACAAGTAAAGTAATAAATACTTTATTTTCCACATTAGTAGTAAAAGTGCAGTCGCCTGCAGGTCACAAAGTTTTCTTTTTACTGTACAGATTTCAGATGCACAATAAATATGTTCCTCCTTGAATAGATTTATGTACAGCAGATAAAATCTGAGAATTATTCAGTGAATGTTACCGGAAAAAAAAACAAAACAAACAGTTGATCATCGACCTCCTCCGTTGGCGGCTCCACCGCCAGCGCCGCCGCCTGATTGGTCCTGGGCGCCTGACATCATCAGGAAAAGAACGAGAGGCACGATGTACATCCACTGCAAGAGAAGAAAAACAAACCTTGTATAAGCAGCTACTATAATTTACATAGAATTAACTCTGATCACTTGCATGTATTTGGTAAAAGTTGCCGATTTATTTCCTCCCAGATAAGATCAGATTTATTTCTCAACAGAAAAAGAAAATGTTAAAATATTCCAGGAGGGTTAGAGACGAGAGAGTCAAACACCAAAAACTTTTAGGCTCCACTAACTTTCTAAAGGTTTGGATTCAGTCGATTTTTAGAAACTATCAGCCTAAAAATGTATTTGGTTTTAGACGTTTGAGAAGGGCTAACGGAGGAAAGAGAAGGAAGAAGTGAAAAAATACAGTTTGTGGTTAAACACAAACAGAGTAGAAGAAGAAAGAGGAGGAGGAGGAGGAGGAAGAGCCACAAGTAAAGAAACTGTACTTCAGTGGGAATCAGCTCTGCTCTCTGCCGCCCCCTGCTGGGGGCTGTGCCGAATTGGTGAGCATGAGGAAGATGGCACCTCCCAGAATCAAATACCACTGGAACACAGCAACACAGAGTCACTGGACACACAGCGAGGCACAAACACGGCACAGAACAACACGAAGGACCGGGCCGCACACAGAACCGGGCCGCGGGAACCTGGCCCGATGAAATGACCAAAACCAGCTCTGCTTACTGTAACGGTGTATTACGACCACTAGACAGAAGAAAGAGGAGTACATGTACACCAAAATAGGAAGAAGATTTTAGATTGAGAGAAAATGTTCTAGAAAAAAAATCTGGTAAATATTTGGGTTTCAAAAGTTGACATTTTTCTGAAAAAAAAAACGCAGAAATTTTGAGATTCGTCAGAAATTGTCTAGAATTTTTTCTTTTGGATATTTCTGAATTTGAAAAGCCGAAAATTTGCCAAATAAAAGAAAAAAGAAATTTCCCAGAATTTATCTGGAAAGTTTTTGAGTTTGAAAAGTCAAATTTTCTGGAAATTCAGTTTCCAAAGTCAAAAATTCATGAGAAAATAAATCTAATTTTGAGACTAACTTCAAACATTTTCTAGGGGGAAAAAATTTGGAAATTTCTCAGTTTGAAACATCGAAAGTTTTCTAGAAAACAACTTGGAAATGTAGACCTTTTCAAAGTTGCTAGAAAAAAACATGGACATTTTCTAGAAAAAACTTTGAAATTTCTGAGTTTGAAAAGTAAAAAAAAATTCTAGATTAATCTAAAAATTTTAGTTTTTTGTAACAAATGTCGAAGTTTTTTGGGGTCAATTTACTCCTTTTTTCTTTGTCTACAGTGGCCCTAATACTCCCCTGAGCTTTAAATACAGGTGAAGGAAAGTAAGTCTGTAACTTAATTATTTTAGTTATTGATTAATGTATTGATTGTCAAAATAACAGATTAATTAGATAAAAAAATAAACATTCTCCAGATTTTTTATTTAACCTCTTAAGCCTTTTATATTCAATAATACAAATAAATTAAACTATGCAAATAAACACTTTAATTCCTTTTTAAGTAAAAAGAAAAAAGAACAACCTAAAATGCAAAAACAGCGTTTCTTCAGTAAATCTGAACCAGGTAAAAAAAAAAACAGATTTACAAACTAAAGTGTTTTAATCTTAAATTCTAAATTTTTTCGTACAGTTTCAGGTTAATTCCTGCTCTGAATGTTGTTTTTTTCAGTAAACGGCCTTCGAGTCTCTGTTCTCCAGTCAGCGATTAATCAATTACTAAATTAGTTTTGATTATTTAAATAGTCGATTAATCGTGATTTCAGCCACGAAGGAAAACTTTGCAGCTCTGAAATGGTTTAAAATGTTTCATAATTTCCGTTTGAGCGCGGCTGGAAGCTCACATTAACAAGACAGGCTGGAAAAACAGAAAGCATTTTGTTATTTTAGCCAAAAGCAGCCGATGCGCTTCCTGCTTCCTCTGCAGCAGGCAGAAAGTCATGCTGAGCGCGAGAGAATCAATAAATATGTCAAATCTGGCATTAGAGGCTGAGGGCTCCAACACTTTGAGGAAAAATAACATTGTTTAAAAACGTAGAATAAATTATCCCATATGTTGATCATTACTAAATCAAAGCTAAATCCTTTTATCCATTAATCAAATTTTGGGAAAATTGAGATTTTTTTTCCCTTCAGTTCCCAAAGTTCAGTGATGTCAGCGCACCCAGGGCGGCCATCTTGTTTTACAGCCTCTGTTTACTTTGAATTTGAATTCACGTCAACTCTTAGGGCTAGGCTACGATTTTTTTTTTTCCGATTACGAGAATAAAGTCGTAATATTACCAGAATAAAGTCGTAATTTTACGAGAACTCTTGCATGAAAAATAAAAGCTTTACATGTGGAAAGCTGAGCATCTTGTGAAGTTTTAGAGATAATACTTAATAGAACTACTTAACATTTTAACACATCAGCACTAAATTATTATCAGCAGCAACGGCTGAGTCTATTCCCAAAGAACAACACAAACGGAGCAGATCCTGATAACTCAACGCGTTTTCTTTTATTGAAAAATGTTTTTTCTCGTAACTTCAAGAAGTTTTTGGTGAAATTGCATCTTTATTCTGTTAATAATTTGTCTATAATCTCTTAAACCGACATCCTCATAGCCTGGCACTAATAACTCACAGAAGGGACGTTTGAAATAAAAACAACTCTGAAAATATTTTCTGTAAAATAAAATACAAATAAAAACACCTATTAAAGTCGGATCTGGTGTGAAAACAAAAATCTGAGATTTTATCGTTAAGCCATATCTCCCAGCCGTATCTACAAGATTTATTTCTAGGCGTTGGTGGAAGGTCACTCAGTGGAAGTTTTCAAGTGCTTGTTGCATCAGCCAGCTGCCTGGCAGTGCACAGCCAACATGATCTGACATTAAACACGCTAAACGCTAACTACGGATTAACTGTGACTTCTTAAACCTTTTAGGAACCCTGACAGCTTCGGCAGAAACTCGGATCGCTCTTACGTATTTGGCAAAGAACGATTTCTGCTCTTGTGGATTCTTTCCTTTCTTCTCGGATTCTTGTTCCATCCGTTCCAGGAACAGAGCCGTCTCCGGTCTGGAAGAACAAAACAAAAAACAAATAAAAACAGGTTTAAATTAATCAGTTTTCAAACAAAAAAACTCTGAAACTTAAAAAATTAATTATAAAGTTACAAAATAAGACAACGGAAAAACAGAGACGCGCTGACGTTTTCTTTGTCTCAGCAGATCGTATGTAACTAAGAGAAACATTAAGATCACAGGTGTTCAAAGTGGGGTTCGGGGGCCATTTATAGACCCTGAATTGACTTTATGCGGCCCTTCCAAACAGTTCAAAAATAAATAAATTAGGACAAAGCTACAATTTTTAAATCAAAGTCTAGTCTCAAAAATGTTAGACGCAACACAAAGTGATCATCTTTTCCAAGCTTTCTGCTTTCCTTCTGTTGTAACCATGGTAACCAGGACCACATCGACCCATTGACTTACACTCTGAATTACACCAAATCTGGTTTTACTTGCTGTACTAAAACTCGGCTAAATACACAAAATGTTTTCAAATGAGGACTGACGTAGATCCTGTTTTTATTGGGGAAAATTAACTAAATAATTTTTTTCAACCTTGTACAGCATCTCTCCCAGGACTTGGTAACTACACCCTCAACTCAGGAAATACAGATTTGTCGATCAGTGCTGTTTTTTTTTTTTTGTTTTTTTTTGTTGTTTTTTTTTTTTTTGTAATTTGCATCCAAAGCAACGGGGAATTTTTCTGTCTTATTCTGGGCTCCTTCAAATCGAGCCCAGAATAAGAAACTGGATTCTTTTCATTTAACATGAAAACATTTGAAGTTTTGCATCTACAAAAAGCATAAATAAATCAAGTTACTTTGTTCAATTAAAATAGTTCATGCTTAATTTATTGTTGTGCAAGTAAAAAAAACAACACTTTTCTACTTTCTATTTCTTCTGCATCAGAACCAAATTAAACTTCAGCTGTAAAGAAAATCAAACCGTGACGGAAAAGGCTGACCCTGGAGCGTTTACAGGAGCCATGATGCTCAGAGTCGTGTTGAAAACTTCCAGGTCAACTTCATCCTCGACCTCGGCACCTCTGCAGGCTCCAGGTAAGGTTACTATGGAGACGCCGATCAGGTACCCCGACACGTCGGTGTGGAGCGTGATCACGTCGCTCAGGTGGGACTCGACCATCGCACACTGGGAACCACAGCAACAAAACAAAACTTCTTCACAGGACGTAAAACTAAACCTTCATTTTGGTGACTTCTGGTTCGTTTTTGAAGCTGAACACACACGGCTCTGACGAACGCTGTGAGGTAACCGTCCATCTGCCACTCCGTCTGTCTGTCCGCCTGCAGGAAAACCCGAGGCACTCGGATCCTGTACAGGCCGTCGACTGCAGCCACTTCCTGACGAGACCAAACCAGACAAAGCCATCGTTTTTTTAAAAAAACCAAAACAAATCCATCGTTTTTTAAACTCCAGAGGTTCCGGTCAAAGGTTTGGTCTTTCAGTTTCACCTTCAGCTTGGAGCGGTCGTCTTCTGACAGCTGGTTCTGAGTCAGAGAGACGCTTGGCTCCCGACCCGTTTTCAGCAGCAAAGATCCACGCGACTGAAACTGTGCAACATCATCTAAAGACAAAACAAAGAGCAATGAGAATAGATAATTAAAAAAGCAAAAAGTAATCATCAACTTTTGGCTACAGAGACAGAAATAAAATCACTTCCTGGCAAAAATCCAAACATTCAGAGCAGAAATTAAACCAAAATGGCAAAAATTTGCTTCTAAGATAAAAAAACCCCCAACAAGTATGCATTTTAGGCAATAAAATTTATATTTTTATATTTTAATTTATTATTTTGTTTACTTCATTTCCTCTTGCGATCATAAAATATTTTTACAAAAAGGAATTAAATCATTTATTTGTATTTTTTTTATGTATTTCGAATATTTAATAAAAAGGTTTAACTGGTTACATAAAAAAAATCTGTAGAATTTTGTCAATCATGGGAATAATCGATTACTAAAATAATCAGTAGTAATTTGTTGATTTTATTTTTTTTAATCCATCCCACCTTTGGCTAAATCTGGCATATGTGTATTCATGTTGATAAATATACATTATCCCCTTTATGTAATAAATAAAAATTCTAATTCATACGTTAGTTTCGTCTGTTGAAAGCGTGTTTTTGCAGAAGTCTTTGGTTCAGATGCAGCTTTGCAGACCAGAGTCAAGCCACCATCTTATTCTTCAGCTCTTCCAACGAAGACATGTTTGAATTTAAACATTTATCAGGCTAACTGGAGCTATTTATCCTGAAATTAAACTTTTGGGTTATTTATAGTACTGTCCCAATAATAATTTTTGCTATGTAGACAAAATTCGTTTGCAATATCATTATTTTCTGTTGTCCTCTAAACTGAACATGTTTGAAATTCTTTAAAGGCAGCGGAAGTGCAAAGTTACATCATATTCTGACTTGTATATTTACATTTTTTTAAGATAAATTTTAAATAAAGACTAGGCTTCACTGCATGCCAAAATTACAAAGCCTGGAGGTAAAGATGAAAATTATATTTTATTCAACCTGGTCAATAAACTCCCAAAACGTCTGACACAAACTATAAAATCATGAGAAAAACGACATCTGTCCTTTGAAGGACATACAACGGAAATTGCGTTAGCTTGGTGAGCACAAGGATACTCAGTTAGCAAACTAGCGTGAGTGATGTTGTACACGCTTCTGTTTCTACGCAGTTAAAATATCTTCTCACCGAGTTCAAACGAGTGTTCAAGCGGCACAGAGAAACCACTGAGTTCGGCCTCCAACGGATCACCGGCCTGAAAATAATCAAAATCTGCGTTTAGCCTGTACATTACCACACAACGCTAACGCTAACGCTAACTCGTTAGCATTAATAAAATAACCCTCATCGCTGTTTTGTTAAAAATATATTTACGAATGATTATTTAACTCTTACCCTTCGGCCGTTATTACACGATACTAAATTTGCGCATATCAATAAAAAAACAACGGAAATGACAGCAACATTAAACGGCAGCAGGGGAGCCATTGCTGCTAACTGTGGACACCGGAAGATGGCTAAAGAAGCAACAACATCCGCATTTTCAGAATAAAAGCACACAAACTAGCTTACGTATGTAAATACGTTTTTTACACTTATTTTGAAATCTTTGGCTTCACACATATCTTTACCCTGTTATTTACAGTGAGTAGTATATTCTTAAAACGGATTGA
Source organism: Girardinus metallicus (assembly GCA_903067095.1). Lineage (NCBI taxonomy): Eukaryota > Metazoa > Chordata > Actinopteri > Cyprinodontiformes > Poeciliidae > Girardinus > Girardinus metallicus. Next base: position 23,857 of record CAEGAE010064355.1, on the reverse strand, counting down.
CAAAAACAATGTAGTTATTTTATTATTTAAAGGTTGTTTGCCTTTAAATAATAAATAATCATTACAATATACTTTATTGATTGAGTAGCTTGTTGCGATTTGTTGACAAGCTACTCCATCCAAAGTGTTAAATATTAGTAAATACAAATATAACCATAATCGTTATGAAATTTATATAAAAATATATATAAGTTAGATATTGTAAGCAATCTAAATTTGTCTAAATATAAAATAAATGAATAAATAAAACAATAACAAGCATGCACATAGAAATATTTTAATCTATAAATGAATCCAGAGAAAATGTAGATTGAAAGACTCTCAGAGCTGGACGTTGTAAAATTTATTAGTGCATTTTTTTGACTACTTACGTTTCAAATCCACTTATAATCATACAAATGACTACAAATCCACAAAATGATTTAGTTATTATGGTTAAAGGAGTTCTAAAATACAAACGTACACAGGGCAGACAAACTATAGGTTTCAGACAATATTTTTGATAGATTAGAATAGAAATATTCTTTATTTAACTTTAGGTACATTTGTTTCAAATACTACTTTTTATGCTTTGTTATTGTTTTTTTCTGTATTAGGGTTACAGAATATAATACCAGTGTGATATTTAACCCACCTTTTCCTTAGTTTTTCCTGTTTTCTTGGCACCTTACATGATCAGAAATGAAATATTAATATTGTAAAATCAGTGCGAGTTCAAACTGATAATCACGTTTGAACCAGCAGAGGTTGCCAACAGACCAGAAAAAACTTCCTCACCCTTTCTCTGATCCAGCAGTAACTTTCACAAGAAATACTAAATATTTATGTCGCGCTGGAAGGAAAGTAATTCGTGTTTTAAAATTCTATAGTCAGCACTCATAGCTCTGCTTTTGCAAAAAAAAAATTTTTTTTTTTTAGTTTGTCAAATTGAAGGGGTGAGTTTATGCTGGCGTTTATTCAGCTCCTGGCTGCTTTAATCCCAAACCTTGGATGAAGGTTTTACTGCGACATTTTAAGCTGGAAAGGACAGCTGTCCACATCTGGCATCTGCCCCCAGAGAACCGCTGCGGCTTTTTTACCCGGATAAAATAACTTCTCCAACTGTGGGAAGCTCCGACTGGTTTATGTCTAACATATTTACCAAAAAATCTCACACATCCAGACGTGTTGTACGATCTGGATTTAAGTTATTACAATATGAGATAACATTGTTTCCTCTATAAAGGAAACAGGCCTGCAAATGTTAGCACTTTACAAACTATCTATATAATAATAATATATCAAGAATAATAAGTAAATAAGCAAGTAATTTAATTAAACTTACACTATTTCATTAATTGCAATAATTATATTAATTCTAAAATAATAAGTTTAAATGACTGAATAAGTAAATAAATAAATGTGATATATAATAAAAAATATGCAAAATATTTTGAAGTAATTAAATTAGCTATAATACATAATATGAATATTATGTATTATTATGTAACGAATGTAGTACAGATGAATAAATGTAATAAATATATAATAAGTAACTGAGTAAAAGTTAGCTACATCACTATTGCTGAATTATTTTGATTATTATTTTAAGATAAGTAATTAAGTTAACATTATTGCTACTAGTACAATAATAATCTTGATAATATAAATTATAGAATAAATATGATATCTAATAAATAAAATGTAAATAACCAAATAATTTAGTAAAAATATTAGCTACTATCACTATTGCCACTACGTCGCTAAACATGATTACTACTGATAATAACAGTAATAATTTATAATTAATGTACTATAAATTCATTTATAAAGATAATAAATAATAAAAAGGCAAATAAGCAAGTAATTAAGTAAAAATATTAGCCAATATCACCACATTTTTAATATTATTATCATTATAAAGTAAATAAATTAACACTATCACATCAACGAACAAAATTGCGCATAAATAAATAAATGAGCAAATTATTAAGTAAAAGTGTTAGCTACCAACACTATTGCTACATTATTATGATTATAATAATCAAAATGAATAAGTAAATAACTTATTCGCTGCTACGTCAAAGAGTTTGGGTCATCAAAAGGGCAGAAAAACACAAAGTTTAACTGAAAGAATCAAACCGTTCAAAGGAAAAACATGATCAAAATATTTCTGCCAAATATAATTAATGTGCTCTGTGTTTATTCCTGTCTGACCCACAAATAAACCCAGCTCAGACAGAAGTGGGAAGCCTTCATCTGCCTGCTGAAAAAGTTCTTTCATTTTGACAATAATGATCCTAAAGTCTGAAAATTCAAAAGTCTGAGCTATTTTTGGGTCTCTAACTTGATTTAGACTTTGGTGTGCAGAACTCTTGTCAAATCTGCTCTGCTGGAGACTGTCACAAGACGCAAGTTTATTTTTCCATCTGATACTGACACAAGTTTATTAAATAAATTAAAGACATTTGTTAGCTTACAAAGTTTGTTTTACATCAAACCCAGATTTCAGAAAAATAATCCACAAACCTCATTTCAGTCCAGACAAATCCAAGCTACATGTGAATATATGTTACATAAATTCATGTAGCACGTTAGCATTTTTACAAACTTTGAAAATGTTTAGCGCACTTAGCTTCCACTAAATAATGTTTTTTTTCTGGATAAATTATAATTTACTTGGCTGGTTTGTAAACTTTTAGTTGAATGTTTAAAATCTGTGTTGAAGTTTTGTTATAGATTGCAAAAAATTGTTCAAGTATTTAGACGTTTATATTTATGCTCTTATTTTGAAGGGAGTGAAACCTGTTTACGTAGCAATTCTGTTTCCTCTGCTCACGTTCCCCGCCTGGGAAAAAATCCAGCAAATTATGTTTATTCGGTAGAGTACAGATCAAAATCGACGAATGTCTTGCGTGCTTTTAGAGAGAAGCTAATGTTTATGATTAGCGCTTTAGAATTAGCTCAATTATTTTTATTTTCAATTGTAATTATTTGCTACCTAAACAGCAACTTATTCTGTACTTGCTAGCTACATGAGTTGCTTGCTATTTAGCTAACGAGGAAGCTAAATATTTACCTTGCTAACTAAGTATTTAGATTGCTAGCAAATATTTAGCTAATATTTAAATTAGCCTTCCGATAAGCGAAAGTGGGATATCAAAATAAAAGCTGGTTTTGCTGACCACTAAATAAACTGTAACATTTTTTTAGGTTGCTAAATATTTAGCAATAATCTTAATATTTAGGTTACTGCTAAATATTTAGATTGAAAAATATACATTTAGTTTGAAAAGTAGTTATAGAAAAATAAATATTGAACTTTGAATTTAATATATAACTAGAAAAATAAGCATTTAGTTTGAAAATTAGCCATGGCAAAGTAAATATTGAATTTTGCACTGAATATTTAATTAGCAAAACATTAAAATTTTCAAACTAAACATTTAGTTTGAAAATTATAATATTTAGCTCAGACTGAGACATTTAGTTGGGAACTAAATATTTAGTTTTCTAAACTAAATATTTACAGTTTCCTAACTAACTATTTATTTTGAAATTTGTTCATAATTAATTTGTTAATTAAATATTTATTTATAAATATGCTAGATATTTAGTTTCCAACTTAATGTTTAAGTCTAGGCTAAATATTTAGTTTTCTCCAAATTGAATATTTATTTTGCTAACTAAATATTTAGATTTTGAAATAAATATTTAATCTGGAACTCTGGCATTTATAAATGTAGGAATAAGATGGTGAAAAAATGACTTTAAAAAATGAAAGCACACATATTTTCCCTCTTTAAGAGGCTAAATAAGCCAAATTTCTTCTGTTAATTTTTTACTGTGTTGCTTGACCGCCCCATCGGTCAGAGCCCTTATTGTAAGAACTCGTTTCAGATGCTTGTTTAGCCTCTTTTTTTTACTCCTCCTCTCCGTTTTTTCCTCGGCTCGTTTTGAAAACGAGGCCTGCTGCTCTGGGAAGGAAACTTGAACTTCATGTTTGGCTTCTTGGAAAGCAGATTCGTCCCCAGAGTCTCTGAAGTGGAGCTTCGACACAGAAAAAACGCTGGGAAACTCTCAGCTAATTTCAAAACTCAACCCAGGTTTCAGTTATGCTAATGCTGTAATAGCTGCAGAGCCTGAATGCGTCCATTAGGACTGAAATCAGTTTGAGATGTTGAGCCAAGTTACATTAGAAAACCGCTGAGATTGATTCCCACAACATAAAAAACATAATCTGCCAGGAAACTGTTCTCTCCTTCCCTCATGTCCTTCCTTCTTTGTATACTTCGTTCCTTCCTTCTGTCCTACCTGAAGTAGGAATCACATCCATTCTCCTTCAACACCAGTTAAAGAGGAAAGGTAAAGAGGGGGAAGAAAGATGGCTGCAGCTGAAATTAAATATTGTTCTGGTTTTTATTTATATTATTAGTTTATGATGTTTTCTGCCAATTTTGAAATCGTTGTATTATTTTTACTAATCTTTATTTTGTGTTTGTTGTGAAGCACTTTGGTCACCCGACGCTGTTGTAAATGTTTCATATAAATAAACGTTGACTTGACCTCCTTCCATACTTCTTTGTGTCCTTTCTTTCTTTGTCTGTGTCCTTCCTTTTATGCGTCCTTTATTGTTTCCATCTTTGCAGCCTTCCTACTTTCCGGCCTCCTTCCTTCTCTGCTTCCTTCCTTCCTTTTTTCTGCCCTTTCTTCTGTCCTTCTTTGTATCCTTCCTTATTTCCGCTAACCTTCCTTCTTTCTTTCTGTGTCCTTCCTTCTTTGCGTACCTTCTCCTTTTCTTTCCTTCTTTGCTTCCTTCCTTCTTTCTGGCCTTCCCTCTTGGTGTCCTCTTTCCTTTATCCTTCCTCTTTCTTCTTCCTTTATTTGTTTCTAGTCTTTCCAGGCTTCATATTTTTAAAGCGTACTCTGTTGGAAGATCTACCGTAAATTCATAGTGAACTTTAATATTTTATGTTTCATAAAGAGATAAAAATAAACAAATGTCTTCATAATTGTTTTATGTATTTTCTTTAGAAGGTTGAAATGTTAAAGTCATGATTTTGTTTTAAGTTTCATATTTATTTTTGATGCATCTGGATATAAACATTAATATAAACTGAATCCTTTTTGAGAAATGTTAGTTTTAGTTAACTATAATAACCTTTCTTGTCCTGGTAAATGTGCTTTACTGCTATGTCAGAATGTATTTGAAATTATTGACGAAAACCGAGATTGAGAAAACATTTTTGTTAGTTGAATCAAATAAAAGGTAATTAATGAGGAAAATCTACAACTAGCTGGAACTAGATTGTGCGTTTGTATCACTAACTAAGGCATACTGAAATTACAGATATAATATCCTTCGTTTCCTTGTTCATAAAGCTGCTTGTTAGCATTTCGAACTGATATGTAAACACAAGCAGTTTACGTCACCTGTCGACAAATTACGGCACTTCCGCTAATACGCGAAATGGCGGCGGCAAGAGTTGGAAGAAGTCACCAGAATCAGTTGGTTGATCAACAATAATTCAATACATTTTTAAAACGATGGCATTCCTGTTGAGTATTAATTACCCAGTCGATGTAAAAAATAATCACAAGACAATATTTGTGATTTTAAAAAGAATTCTGCACCGTAAAATTGGCGTCGGTGCGCTAATGTTTAGCCTCCCGGGCGTAATGAGGCAACGCTGGCAGCGTTAACGGCTCTGAAACAGTTTCCCTGAAACTCTTTCCCCCCTCTCGGTGTCTTCATCCTCCGGCCTCCTTAAAGCCTCGCAGCTCCTGCCAAGGTTTCAAGTGACCGCCATTCTGTCGCTCTCCTGTTTTCTAGTTCCTCCCGGGGGAGGATGGCGGCGGCGGCGGCGGCGGCGGCGGCGGGCGGGCGGGCGGCGGCGGGCGGGCGGGCGGGGAGCGAGCTCATAAAATGAGGGGACGAAGAGACGCGCCGGCAGTTCCACTGGGAAGCAGGAAGGAGGAATCCCGTTAAACAGACACCGACATGCCTGAGCCAAAGAAGACAGGTAAGACAGTCCAGACGGGAAATCCTCACTGCACTGCAAAAACACAAAATATTACCAAGAAATTTCAGCCTAAATTCTACAGTACACATGAAATAACTAAGATGTAGAATCTCTTTTTGAGTAAATACTACCCTACTATGGATGGAAAAGTGGTTTTGGTCTGGTTTTGCCTTTTGAAATAAGGCAAAATCAAGAAGTAACTTTTTTCAGAGAGAAATATTAGCCTGTTTAGGTAAATAATTTATTAACATTATGAAAATGTTCTAGTTCCACTGGTGGATTATGTCATGTATAATGCGGGAAAAATGTCTTGTTACAAGTGAAATAATTTGCAAGTGGAACTCGTACTTTTTCCACTGAAAAAACCACAAAATTCCTAAATATTGTTGAAAAATTACAATCCACTTTGCTTGTAATGGGCAATAATGAATGAAATAATCTGCCAATGGATCTAGTACTTTTTACATCAATATTAATGAATGTTTGACTTAAAAGAAGCTCCCATATTTTGCTGAAAAGTCACTTGTAAGTTAGTTTTGTCTTATTATGTGTACTGAGATATTTGGACTAGAAACTAGACCAAAATTACTTGGTAAGATTTTGTGTTTTTGCAGTGTAGACCAAAGAATGAACCCAGAAAATGCCTAGTGTTGAATAAAAGAGGCTGTTATTAATACCAGAGCATGTTGGCTTCTAGTTAGAACTAAAACTGAATATGGTCAAAGTTGATGATTGTTTTTGGGGAAAAAATACTTTTAGGATTATTTTTACTCATAAAAATACTCCTTAAAGCATTTAGGAATTAATGCAGTATGACTCCATTAATTAGAACAAAAACATGTCAGTGAAGGAAGAACATAAACAGAAATGTGTCTGTTATAATCACTAATATTTCTAATGTTTCTTTAGGATTAAATGTAAAGATATTTGCTGGTAACTGTGTCTAACAGATGCACTTTTGGTGTCTGGTTTGTATTTTTTTAGACATTTTTATTGTGACAAACATGCAGTTTGAGAGAGAATAATCACCTGCAGTTAAAGCTTGTTAAGTAGAAGAAAGTAGTAATATGGGCAACAATCTGTGAATATTTACAGTAAACACAGTTGGATTAAAACCTTTTCAGACTCAATATTTCAGGTCCAGAATTCAGATTTTCTCCAACAATGTTTCAAACTCTAACTAACACTGTTAGGTTCAAGTTTAGTAATAAATTTTCATTTTATAGCTTCAACCGGCTTTTAAAAACAAAGAACATTTGAAGTTAAAGCTGTAAATCACTGAATTTCCTCCACAATTTAAGCAGCTGTGTCTGAACTACTTCTTAAGCAGGCAATAATTTTGAGTTTTTTAATTTATTTGAACATTAATAAACAAAACATTCAATATTTTAATCAAACAACATAAGTATATTTAAATTCTTTTAAGTCTGAAACGTAAAATTTTCAAAATAGTTTTTTTATTCAGCACCGATCAATGAAACTTGGGTCAGTCACACTTCAGTCAAACTGACATTGTAAAAATGCAGTTGTTCCCTTAAGCTAATAGCCGTTTGCAGTAACTGCAAATAAGATTTTTGCAACAGTTTTGGTCGACTTTGCTTTAAAACATTGTTTTAATTCGGGAACATTTGAGATTTTTCAAGCCTGGTTTATGTCAGGTTGAAGCATTATGTGTTAGTTTTATGATAATTTTGCCTACTTTGTGTTATCAAACAGGTTCTATTTAAGTGATTAGAAGTGTGGTTTGTGAAATTAAACTAAAATGTGGGACTGTATTTTCAGATTGGCATAAGTCAATTGGGTTTGCTTTATTTCATTAATACAATAAATTAAATAATAATTTCAAAACTGCTTAAATATTACTATAGAGCAGGGATGTCCAAACTTTTGCCATGTGGTCTGAAGTGATCAAAAGTAGTCAAATAAATAAAAAAATCTAAAATCAAGCAAATAAAGTAGTCAGTTTTTTTTGTTTAGTACTTTTATTGGAAAAAACGTTATTCATTGTAGGTACAAAAATTAAAACGTAGTCTAGTTTTCAAAATCATTTGTGCTCGATTAAACAGTTTTAAGGACAGGATTTGGGTCACTTTGTTTCAAAATGTCCGCTAAATAAAAGCTTATTTGGGTTCAACAAAGTGGACTTTTCAGTAAAAGTCTCTTAATTGAGGTGGCTCTACTTATTGTAAAAGCTTGTTTGTAAAAATATCAATACTTTATGTTTGCAATTTTCCATTGTAAGAAAATTATTTTGATAACAACTTCACCTTGATTAAAAATAAAAAATCTCCATCTATATCAACCACCAGGCCAAATTTGTATCTTAAACTGTAGTTGGGGGCAATGGGTCCAAAGGCCACAAATAGCCAAAGGGACACCCTTGCTATTAAGAATAAAAACTTAAATAACATTCAGCAGACACCCTTGCATCAGCGTTAATGATAAGCTCTTAATCACTCCATAAATTTGCAGTTTATTCCAGTAATGTATCACCTTACAAAAATTGCGGCGTAACCTCCAATTGCAGTGAAACTTTAACCAACCACAAGACGCCATTCCTAAAATTCAACCGTGCCAAGGCTGTGGTGTTTTTATCTGTCATTGGTGGAGAGATAATTAAAAAAAACTCTATTTCAAACTCCATAAATGCACAAATTCTGACAATTTCTAGTTTTCTTTTTACCCAAGCTTAGAGATTGAACCCTGTAGTTCAGTCTTTGAATGCTGTTGGACAGGAAGTTTGTATATATAAGCTCCCCACAGGGTCACAAACTATTACAACTTGGAAAACCTTTGAGTAAGATACCCACTGTACCAAATAAATCAAAACATAGTAAGTGGGTAAAACTATTTCAGTGATTAAGTTTACATAACTTTTCTTTGCAATACTTGTAGAAATTTAAAATACAGCATATTGTATTAGGTTTAGACAATAAATCAATATTTATCGCCATAGACGGATGATAAATACCAATAGATAATGAGTCAAACAGAATTTTAGCCGCTAAGAAAAGTTGGTGGAATAGACTAACTCACTCTTTGGTTGCCTAGCAACTCTCTCACTCTTTGGTTACCGAGCAACATTCTGTTGAGAAGCTTGCCCAGCAGCAGTTTAAAGTTCCAGCACTGTCCCTCATAACTGCTAAAAATAAAAGATGACATGGAGTGAAAACTGTGGACAAAACAGGAACAGTCATGTCAACAGTTTGGCAGAATTTCAGATAGTTTAAACAAAAATCTAATCAATAATTAGCGATATTGACATAACTGAAATGATAATATCGGGATATTATTTAATTTCGCTTTGGGATCAATAAAGTAGTTTTGAATATGATTTTCAGCTGTATATATTTATTTCACATAAATATATTTTATATACAATAACATAAAATAATTTCATATTATAGTTAGTGTTGAAACATATTGATGAAACCTCAAAGAACAACAAAATCTGTTTTTAAAAATCAGATTTTTATAAAGAAAGCCATCCAAAAGGTTAATTGTTATTTTTTTATATATATATCTCTGTTGGGTCATCCAGAGTATTAAAGCAGGGAAATGATTTGTCAGACTGGCCTCCGCCAAGTCAGCTGCGACTACGCTGCATCACGTCTTCGCTCTGCCGACACTTTATCCGTCTGACCCGGCCTGCTCTCTGTCGGTTACACCGTCTGCCCGGCTGGCATCCACCTGCACCATTTTCACCGTCTCTCTCGTTATTATGTAAGGAAAACTGGGATCTAATGGTTTTATATGTTCCAACTCTGACAAAGTTATCCAGGGTCTGAGGTCCATTTGCCATCGTTGGACTGAAGTTGTGCGGCCCTGCAACTGCAGTCCAAGACTGATACAATACTTGGACAGGTGGTTGATGAAGATGGAGACTTTTTATTTATAATCAGGGTAAAATTATTAGCAACATAACTTTACAATGGAAAATGTTAATATTACAATGGAGTACTAGGGCCATACAAAGAAGATTATCATAAAATTACAAGAATAAAGAAAAAAAAATCACAATAAAACTGACATAATACAAAAATATTCATATTTTCAGAACAAAGTCAAAATATTTCCAGAATAAAGTCATAATTATACAACTTTATTCTCGAAATATGACAACATTATACTCTTACAAGTTTATTCTCACAATATTATAACTATTACAATTTTTATCTTTTGTAATTTTTTTAACATGGCCCTGGTACTACTTTGTATAATAAACACAAAGTATTCGTCTTTTATAGCAAACCTTTTATAATAAGTTGAACCACATCAATCCAGAGACTTTTACTGAAATGCCAATTTTGTTGCACCAAAATCTGCATTTTTAAAATTTATTGAACTTGGTTAAATATTAGCAACGGGTTTGGAAGAAAGTGAAAAATCCTGTTCTTGTAACTGAGAATAAATGTGTTCAATGAAGCCCAAAAGAATTAGAAAACTAGATGTTTTATTTTTATTATTTTGTACAGAACACCAAACTGGAAGACATTTTAAATAAACAAAATAAAACAACCAAATACAATAAATAAAAAGGAAGTAAAAACCATAAATTAACTGGATTATTTAGTTGGTAAACAAAATTCTGTAAAAAACAAACATTTAAATTTATCATGTGATTCATTTATTAATTGAGTATTGTGACAGACTTGACATCCCATTCCTACAAAACAAAACTGTATTTTCTTGATTTTAATTATTTTTATGTTCTACGTTTTGGCCATGTGACAAAAAGTTTGGACAAACCAAAGAAGGTATTTTCCTGAAATATTGGAGTCCATATTTAGAGATGCATGCGAGCGTTGATGCGTGATGAAATGTGTCGATTTGATATGTCTTCCCTGCAGAGAGACCTCTAAGCCTTTTCCATTTCTATTTCCCTATCATGCAGTAATTTCATCCCTGCATTTTATTATATCCTACAAATGAGTCTCCGATCCGACATCCTGACATCATCCATATTATATTCCCAACACCACATTATCAGGCTCCTCTTTTTTCCTCCCTATCCACCCATCCTCACATTGCTGCCCAGTCTTGAACTCAATCGCACTGTCTTAGCTTCAAAGTCCCCTCTGTCCCTGTCGATCAGCTGGTCACTTTAATGCGACTCCTCCCGCGGCGTCTTGCTCTCAGCGGGGAAAAGCTTCCCGAGACTCGACGGAGCACGCATCCCAATAAACAGCAATAAGAATAGTTCCCAAATGTAAGGGCGGCGGCTGCAGAGCGTTGATTCATATAGTAGACGATGGACTTGACTCGGCTGGACTAATTAAGGAATATGACAAGTACATCAAACAGGCAGAATCAGCAGAAAACTTTGGATCAAATTCACATTTTGCATGTTTTTGAGCTTCCATTTGGGTCTCAACTGCTGTTAAAAACAGCCCAAGTGCTTAAAAAGAAACACCCAGATGGTTTTTGGCAAAAAGTTCATGTTTTATAGAGTCTGGGAAAAGAGACGTTTCAAAAACCTCCAGAATGTAACGTCACAAATGATCAGGCACTGCCTGGCAGAATTCAGCTGAAGTCGCTAGGTAACGACTGAGCGACCTCAGCCGAATTCTGCCCGTTACCTAGCAACCGAAGAAGAGTTCTAACACGTTTGGTCAGCTGGTTTTCTAATTCACAATTCAAAAATACATCATTGATTCCAAAGGGAAATTAAATGTTGCTGTAGCTCATATTAATTCAAATTCTTCAAAGAGTTATTGTATATGATGATCAATCAAAATCAATCAAATTTTATTTGTATGGCACATTTCAGCAGCAGGGCATTTCAGAGTGCTTTACATCATAACAAATATAAAAACACAGAGTCATGCAACATAGAATCAACAATCAAAACATTACATTAAGTCAAGTGCCATCATTAAATTCGTAATTGTTTATGTTTCAAATACAACTCTAAACAGGTGGGTTTTAGTCCAGATTTAAAGGCACTCAGTGTTGGTGATGGCTGTTTTATCGCTCTATGCACTGTACAATGGGTGCTGGAAATGATAAGTCCTTTGTTGTTGACAGACACTACTTGCTTCATTCTTATTGGTTGTGCAGGAGGCTAATTCAACTGTGTTGATATCCACTGAAATGGTCAAATTTGTTACTGAACACCTGCAGTTGCGAATCAGGGAATGATTCTTTGAAACAGACCTTTAACTCTGGTGCCAATTTAGCCTAATTAACTACAGTAAGGTTTGGTCAGAAAGCATGGAGAACATCCATAGATTTTAAACAGTTTACTGTATAGCTACAGCGATGCTTTGTGGGTCTAGAATAACGTGAGGAGTACCAACAATAAGGCTCTCAAAACAATTCACATATGTGAATTTTGTTTTTTTTTTTTTCTGCATACTTCATTATATATTTGCCACTTACTCAATACAGTTTCTTTAAAACAACATAGAGAATGAATAATATTCATGCTCAAAATAAGAGCATGAATACAAACGTCTATAGCAGTTGATTACCAAAACTTTAGCACAGATTTTGAAGTTTATTCAACTAAAAGTTTACAAAACAGACAAGTAAATTAGCATTTTGGAACTTATTTAGACAAATTTATTTATAAGAAGCTAAGTGTGCTAAACTTTTTCAGAGTTGACAAAAGCGCCAAAGCGCTAAATGAAAAATTAGCTAAAATTGGCGCATTAGCAGATTAGCGGAAGTACGCCCACCACTGCAGATATGGCACGCAATTCATAACTCAATGGACAGGCGAGACAAAAACAGTGACAGCAAAGTATTGTCACGTTTTGTGTTTAATAATAAATGTTTATATGGTTCTTTATTCAGTGAAGAGGACGGAATCAGGAGAAATTCTAACAAACTGGCACCGCACGCAGGAATTTAAAAGCCTGTCTCTAATCCAAAACAATGCTGAATTTGTATTGTGACAAAAACTATAATTTAAAACAATAAAATTCACTAAAATTACAAAATAAGCTTGAATTTTTATCTCACAATAACCAATTGAACCAATATTACAAGCCTATGTGTAGCTTTGTTGCTAAATTCGTGGTCAGTTTGGAGTGGTAGACAATTATGCAGAAATTGGTGTCTTTCGGCCTTCATGCCCAGTGTCTGTGTTGGATCCAAAACTTCTGCCCTGGAAGTGAGGAGGCATAAAGAATATTCTCAGTATGTCTTGATAAACAAAGCCCTGGCAGCTGGAGCGGTTAACATGACCTCTGTTTGCCAGTTTGACTAATGACAGACAAACTGGTCGACTAAGTGGAGCTATGTGGACAAATGAAAGCTGCTGTCCTCGCTGGTGTGCATTTACAAGAAACTGTAGCCTCATTACTTACTCGGTAGTCTCTGAAGTGGAAGTGAATTTGACAACTATCTGCAGCTGGTAAAGGTTTTTCAACACTAACATGAATAACAGTCTGTTAAGAACTAGAACTGTTCTTCAGGTGACAGAAGGCCGACTGTAACTTTCTGTATGTGAGTGAAGGTTTGGGTCAGAGGTCATCACAACATACAGATTTCAGGCCTGATCTTTAGTTTCTGGCTGTAATAACCGGTGCTGTGCATTGACCCTAGAGCGTTCCACTTTCGGTCCAGAGATAATAACTTCACTTTTGTTTCTGTTCAGCTGGAGAAAGTTTCGGCACATCCACACATTTATTTGCTCTAAGTATCTGTTCAGTGATTGGATGGGCTTGGAGTCACCTTATGACATCATAATGTAGAGCTGTGTATCATCTGCTTAGTTACGGTAGCTAATCTGATTTCTTGTTATTACCTGAGCTAGCGGGAACATATAGATATTAAGAGTGATCTATTGTGCTTCCTATACAAAACATGATAATTTAATTTTTGATCTGATCTCAGATAATCAGATTTTAGTGTGGTCAGTTCAGAATGAGCTTCTTTAGGGCCTCTTGTCATTTTAAATCCTAATAAGCTGCTGCCCCCAAAGTGAAAATAGCTGCAAACAGATGCGCAATTATAGAACCGTACATCTTTGAAAAGCCAAAGTAGAGCCTCCTAAACAACCATCAAGAATGCAGAAAGTGGTTTCTGAGTTCCTGACATTTGTCTTTTCCAGCAGCCATTTTACAGTGCGTACAGAGGTAAAACCAGCTGGCCAAATGTGCTGGAGCTCCGCTTTGGTTGCCAGGTAACAGGCGGAACTCTGCTGGGGTTGCTAGGTAACGGGCAGTTACTGCTGATTTGTGATGTTACATTTAAACGGGTTTTGAAACGGCTCATTTTCCAGACGCCAAAAACATCAACTTATTGCCAAAAACCACTGGGTGATTTTTTTTTTTTAGGCAGTTTTTAGAAGCAGTTGAGACCCAAATAGATGTATAAAATAGGGCAAGATGTAAATTTTGCCCTATTTTTCTCCTATAAATATTTTTAGCACCTGGTAAACGTCAGATCATTTAAAAAAGTGGACGAGGTTGTACTTTTTTTCCGAACAGTACATAAAACCACAGTTTTGAATAACTGCCCTGAGCCTTGACCCTTGGGGTGCCTCATATGTAGCTTCTGTGTTATCTGTTCACACAAAGAAGTTTCTGTTCTTCTGAGAGTCGAACCAGTTTAGCGCTGTACTCCAGTCACTTTCATTATATGTCTGGCCAGTATAAATGAGATTCACAAAACAAATACATTGTTTGTAACAATGTATTTGTTAAAAACAAGAGAGGAGTTACCTGTGTCTGTCACAATAACACATTTTGCTGGATGATAAATTGTCCCAGAAGTTATTCCCATAAACGATAATACTGTTTTGACCCCATTTTAAAGTAATATGAAGGAACACGTTCTCAAAGATCAGTAAGCTATAAATGTTAATGAACTTTTAACAATGGAACTGGAAGATATTTTAAATATACAAACTGAAGAGCAGGAAGAAAGAGAGAAAAGAGAAAAACGATACAGTATTGAGCTTGTTTTAATTGATTGTGTGATTGATTTATTGTTTGTTGCGACAGGCCTGGGGACACCAGTGTCTCTATCTACTGGTAGAGCTGGTTAAGAGACTCAGTGATTTGGCCTGAATAAATTAAATGAACCCGTTCCCCTCTGGGCTTACAGTCGGCGGCGAAGGCCTTGATGGTGCAATCGCTGGTTGCTGAATCGAGCTGTACGGACATGGGAAGATAGTTTGAAAACATCTCTGGGGTGTTATACTGAGGCGTTGGATTTCAAGCAGCGGCTTGAGGAATTCTGGGCATTGAAGGTCCATCTTTTCTTTCTGCAGAGCGACAGTTGTTGAGTGAAAGGTTAAACCCTCCAGATGGGCTGCAGAAAAAAGGGAAGCAAACATCATGTCCTCTCACACTCCACCCTAATCACCCCACCAAAAAAAACAAAACGTATCGCAACTGGTTCAGTGTTGCGTTACCTCATACTGTGGCCATCATCGAGTTCCCGCAGGTATGCACCCGCAGCATGATGAATTACAGACAGATGCAGAGGCAAGCAACTGCGCCATGCGCTCCCAAGAAGACGGACTAAAAAGTTGACAGATATGCCATTACCGGGCCGAGTGGAGGATGCACACCCAGAATTGATTTCTGTTTTTTAAATCTTCCTCAGAGAAGCCTTGGCTTAATTAGAGAACAATCTGTGTCGACAGTGGAAGACAAAGCGAAAGCAGAGCAGGACTGCATCTTAACATGCAGACTAAAGCCAGCCTTGTGGACTGAACAAGGCAATATTTTATCCATTTAGTTACATTTTCTGAATATTTTGGACCTTCATAATCAAATTTAGCATTTCTTTCCGACAAAAGATGAAGACTTCACCAGAGGAATCCAAATAAGTCATAATTCATTTCATCATCACTGTAAAACACGTCTGTTACGTTCCCCTCTGCATGGTTGAAAGTCTAAAGCACAAACTACATAACGCAGGACTGTCTGCACCTTTAAATGTTATTAAACATATTATACCAGCTAAAAATTACAAAACAATACAGAAAAGTTAGAAAGTTAGATCTTTTCTTTTCAATAGCTGTCCCACTCTTCGCACAGTAGTTTTAATTCAGTGAAAATAAAAGTTTTCCACCACTTTCGAGCCAAAGCAGCTCAGTCCGATGAAAGTCTGGGGTTTGACTAGGTCATTCCGAAAGTTTCCGTATTTATTCACGCAAAATCAATAAATATCCACATTTTCTGCAAACTCTCACCTGCAGGTGGCAGTATTTCTTATTTCTACTAAACTGCGGCCTCGGATTTTCTCGATGTTGAGTTACAGTCCGTGATAAATGTGGCGAGTAACAAAAAGTCATATTTGCTGTCATAAATAAAGGCAAATACTTTAAAATTTTGTGAAAATATAAAAAAAATTAGCAACACGAAATCTGTGAGTTTGATTTAAAAAAATTTCAAAAATATTCGCAAAATCATGTGGGACCAATCAAATTATAAAAACTATTGAATATTTAATTTTAAGAACTGATTTTGAGATTTTAATTTTTTGTTTCATGAAATTTCAGTTCGTCCAATTTTTCACAATTGTTTAAATCAATAGAAAATCCACAGAACCTCGCATTTTTTCACGCTAATGCATAATTATGAATTTAGTGCAAATTTTTAGCAAAATGGTAAAAAAACAAAAACATTTTGACAAAGCGACCTTACTTCTACTACACTGGTAAGTTGTAATGGTCCATGATCTGTAACAAAAATCAAGCTTTATATATTCCTTTGAGTAATTAAAAAAAA
This sequence comes from Girardinus metallicus, assembly GCA_903067095.1. Classification (NCBI taxonomy): domain Eukaryota; kingdom Metazoa; phylum Chordata; class Actinopteri; order Cyprinodontiformes; family Poeciliidae; genus Girardinus; species Girardinus metallicus. The sequence continues at coordinate 7,164 of CAEGAE010064355.1, read as the reverse complement.
ACATATTATTGTTTTGTAATTTTTTTTCTACATTTAGATTTTGGACTGGGTTTAATGAGGAATAAATATTGCAAAAATCCTGGCAGGTATCTTTAAAGTTTCACCAGAAAATCTGATTTTGATAGCAAAAAAAATCAAAAATTAAAGTTACTCAGATAACTTACGATCGGTCACTATAAAAAATAGAGAAACTTTTTAAATAATGAAATTTAAATTCTTGAAAACTGCCTTTTAAAATTTCCTTAGTGTCTTTCATCTAAACTGGAACAGAGTAAATACTTTTAAAAATCCAAAATTAGGCCAAAACCTGCTAAAAAATAAAACCAACAATGTTTTTAAACTTTATTTAGTCGTTTATCATTACTAAAATGGTCAAATATTTTCCTTCTGATGCACGTTTTCACCTCTGAACCCTTTAAAACGTTCGCAGAATGGCTTATATTTTCCTAAATGACTATAATTATCTCTCATAAAGTAATTAAGAACAGTTTAATCCACACATGAAAGGACAAACAGCCTTGTTTTGTAAGGCGTGTTCACCTTACACAGATTCTGAGAAGGGTTCATTAGGAGAAAGGATCTTCTTAAATATTAAAGGCTGAGGCACAGCAGCCAGAAACAAAAAGTAGGTCAACCAAATTTACACAGACCTCCCCTAGCTCAAATCCTCCCGTTGAAAACTGAGCGCTCTTATTTCCTGCAGAATAACCTGCTTTTTGAAATCTTTAATTACCAGCAGAGAGGAATTTTCTGCATGCTTTTGGTTCTTGGATGAAGGTTTAAAGATCTAATTTTCTCCTTCCCTTGCAACATGATCTCATTTAAAGGTGACCTAATTTAGAATGTGACAGATTTTATGGTTTGTAACTGCAATGCTGGATAAATTTATTCTTTGATGTGTTTTTTCTATTTAAGTGAATTTATCCGTTTTACTCTTCTTTTTGTAAGAAATGCAGCTCTGTTTGGGTCATAATAAAATGCCCTCCAGCCAGTGAATACCACTGATGTTCATCCAGAAATGCTCAGTTTTATGAATAACCAGCTTTCTGCAAGCCTATATATAAACATATATTTGAATTTTGCACTTTGTATCAGGTCAGTTCAGGATAGTGGAAGCAGTTTGGCTAAAGGTGATCTGGATGAAAGATGAGAGAGTGAGCTGCTTTTATAGTGGGACAAAAAAAAATCAATTACATATATATGCAATAGATGCATGATCAATATAAATATGTTTAATAAAATATTGGTGCTCAGTTTTTCACTGCTGGCTGAAAGAAATGTTGGTGGAGTCAACTCACTCGCTCTTTGGTTACCTAGCAACAACCTGTTAAGTAACTTGCACAGCAGCAGTTTTAGGTTTTTCCACTGTGCCTCATAACTGCTTAAAAAAACAATGTGGAGTGAAAACTGGATAAATTTAAAACAAAGAAAAACGAATCAATAATTATCTGTTGACTGATATGAAACGATGGTATCATGATAAGTTTTTCAGCCCTAAGTGGGATTCATGTGTTTAAAAAAAATATGAGTCTAATCTGGAGCAATACAGTTATCCAACATTGTATTTTTACATTTAAGTTTTATTTTTAGACTAGTACATCTCGTCCAATTAGTAAAAATTAACTTGAGACATTTTAAATTATTACAGTACAAATGAGCTCAACTTCCCCATCTTTTGTCATGACACAAAAACAAATTTAAGTGGAATTTCATGTGATATTTAATCAACAAAGTGTGTTGAATAATTATAAAGTGGAAAAAAAATGTAACTTTAACAGCTGTGAAAATTAAATAAAATTTCTTACTTCACTTCCAAGTTGGTGTGGCGGTCCAGAAAAGGTTTTTCTAATTACGATTTTGTCAGAAATGTGTGAACGTGAATTTGTTCACACATTTATACTATTAAGCACACGTGGTAACAGGAGCTCTCAGTTTTATTGACACAGCTGTTGAGTGGCATGACTGCGCTGTACAGTAAAGGGCAAAAGGTTGTATTAACAAAGCATGAGTGGCGGGAACATGTTACCACCACCCGGTGTTGGGTTCTGGTGAAGCGAAGGCGCTCGTTCCAGAATCTCCAGCAGTTAACACGTTAGCTTTAAGCCTCGGCTTAAAATTGTAGACACTTTTAAATTGTCTAATGTACTCAGCATCCCTTTAACCTTAGACTGCACTGGAAATAAAACCAGGTAATGCTTGGTTTCCCCGTCATTTTCTGCATCGTCTGCGTTTATTCGGCTAAAAAACTATTTTTACACATAAAAATTTATGCTACTTAAGTTATCAAAATAATATGAACTAGTTTGAATGATTAGTGTTTTTATAAAAAGCTGAAAATAATTTTATTTTGATTCCATACACACAAGTTGAAATTTTAGAGAGCTATTACACTGGAAAAAAAAACTGCAATTTTTTTTGCGGTTAGATAGCTTTGTGATTGTTTATTTTATGGTTGCAAATGATGCATTTTCTTTACTGCACAAGAACATGTTTTGAAAACAATGTTTTTCCATAAAAAACATTTTTTTCAGGAAAAAAAAACAACCTCTACAATGAATTTACAAATGTAAAAAGTACAAACTACTGTTTCTGCCGATTTATTTATTGACGACAATTTAATGTCAAATCAACAAAGTTGAACTATAAATTGTTTTATAGTTTATTTTTCCTGTGACAATTTTACTGTCTATAACTGACAACCAAATCTGTTTGTCTCTCGAGATCCTATCAAGCAAACATTTAAAATGGCCGTTTTTAGCTTTGTTCAGTGAGGACAGAAAATCATTTTTATGAGTCAAATGTTAGTTTGGTTGAACTGTTTTTCAGTGTAACTGCTTTAACAAGCAGAGGAAGACAAGGAAATGTCAGAAGAGATTAACGCAGCGCGTTCCACCGAGGTTAGCCTTCAAACGCGAGTCGGCAGGAGAGACAAACAGAGACGGAGATGAAGAGAGCACTGTGATATTAATCAGCTTGTTTTCTGAATTATTAACAGTTGCGTTTGTTTGTTTTTTAATGTACTGCCACAGAACAAAAAAAAAATTATTAAGCCTTTTGCTCTAAATAAAGTATGCTTTTAATATAACATTTATTTCACAATATTAAAGCTTTAACTTGAATAAGTTTCTCAGTTTAAAAGCAGATACACAGACAGCTGACGGACGCTAACAGAAGCTAATGGTGGCAACTAAAATCTAAAAAGTTTCACGTTTTCACATACTTTGATGTTTTATGTGGTTTATGTAAATATAATTTCTTTTAGGATCCAGCAGAACTCCACAGTTGATTTGCTAAAGAAACTATGTGTCTGAAACAATATAGCTAAACGCTAACGAAGGCTTACTGTAGCATTATCTAAAACACTTTCCTTTTACTTTTTCACCATATTTTATAGATGTTTTCATATCAAAATTATCTCTAGTTTGAATCCGGTGTCACTTGTTTTAGGATTCAGCAGAACTACACAGATTAATCGCTAAAAATAAATCCAATATGAAACTTATGCGTACGGGTAAGCTAACAGAAGCTAACAGTCGTATTACCTAAAATATAAATTGTTCTACTTTTTCATCTTCTTTGATTGAACATTAGACCTAATTTGAATCTGGTGTTTGTTTTTGGAGTCATTTAATTGCTAAAGAAATTGAAAGCAGAAGGAAGCTAACTGAAGCTAACGGATGCTAATGGAAGCTAACCGTATTAATCTAATCTAAAATGTCAGCACTAATACTCTGTGTTGTTCTGATTATTAACAGTGGAAAGATTTCACACCAAACTTCTGAAGAGAGTTTGTATGAAAATATAGCAGTTTATTACATTTTCCACAACAATTTTTAACACATTTCAAGAGTGAAAATGAGAACTAAACTAGCTCTTTCCTGTTTCCCCTCAAATTTACTATTTCGATCAGTGTTAAAGCTCCCAAATAGATGAGAAAAATAACATTCCTCTTGACATTTGTGAATTAAATGGAATATTTTTAGACTTTAAACCAGTCCAGTCATCAATGTGTGTTTAAACATTTATTTTTGTTAGATTTTTACATGGTTTCAAAGTTTACTTTATTTTGTTTTCTTGAATTTAGTCCATTACTAATAAGTAGACAATTATTATTTTCATTTTTCTTCTTTGATAGTTTTTAGATCTTAATGTGAAATATTTTAGTATAAATAATGACAATAACAAACACTGTGTTGCGTTACTGATTCATTCTGAGACTGGTTGGTTTATGGTAATTAAAACCATTTAAAGTAACTAATAGCTCCTACAGTTATTTATGTAGTAACTCTTAGATACAGTAAAATACCTTCTGCTAACTAAGCTTTTATCATATCTTAACTTTAGTGTTACTTTATAGTTAGCTTAGCTATGCGTTTAAATACATACCACAGATGAGTTGAATTATTTGTATTTCAGTTTGATATTGATATTTATAAGGTCACCAGAAACTGAGCACGATAATCCACATTATTAAGTATAGTTTACAGAGACTATATTTCATCTACATTAAGTTTTGCTCTCCCTTCTGCTCTTTTCTCCCCTTTAAAAAAGCATGGAATCAGATTAAAGTAGGACAGAGAAGCAGTGGGATAAAAACTGCTGAGAATGAGGATTTGCATTAAGCAAAAAGGAAGATATATTATCCATTTAACAGATACCTGGAAGACAGGGAAACAGATGACTGCTGAGTAAAGTTATTTAGGCCAAAGCATGAAGGCCGGACGATAATGAGAGCAAAGATAGATCTGGAGCTGCGGCTTATGTTTAGCATTAGCATGTTAGCGGGGAGGGATTAGGAGGTTCCAGTAGTGTTCTAACAACCTCTTACAGAGAAAAGCAGGATCTCACGAAGGTGGGTGAAGGAGGATGATTAGAGAAGAATCGCAACATTTAGACGCTCTCATTTTATCAGCCTTGAACTGACGGAGTTCTGGCTGTTTTCACACCTGATAAATTTGGTTCTGTTGGGGAACAAAGTTGCTACATTTGTTCCGTTTTCAGTTGCTGCAGTTCATTTTCTCTCTGCACTGTCAAACAAAATTAACTCTTAAAAAACCTGGAGGCGCTGCACCAAGAACCATTGAAGGAAACAACTCAAAAACCTTCTGAAGAAGACACTGAACGCAGCTTTCTTCTTCACAAAATGTAAACAAAAATGGAGTGGCGTCAAATTTTAGCAGCTATAGGATTTCTGTTGTGTTTGACGAAGGACTACAAGCTAATTTTTGCGCTAATGCTAAACTCTAAACATTTGATTTGGTTGTTATTGCCCAGAATGCCCTCTGCTGTAGTCCACTTCCTGCTTTTGGGGCAGACTCCGGTCCGCTTGGCGTTCACATGGGCCGATCAACTGAACCGAAACCAAGGCTTATAGGCGGACTAGAGTTTTCCATCGAACGAACCAAACTTTCTAGACAAACAAATTAGAGTTTGATTAAATTCAAATTCAAAAATACTTTATTGATCCCAAAGGGAATTTAAATGTTATTGTAACTCATAATAATTCAAATCCAAATTGTTATTTTAGATTTTGATGGCTGTTGGTAGAAAAGACCTCCAGTAGCAGTCTGTATTACAGTGAATTTGAATAAGTCTCTTACTGAAGACACTCACATATAACCTTAAACAAAACCATAACTTATAAACTAAAAAAAGTTCCATTTAATTGAATTTTATCCAATTTTTCCATTTCTTTATATTGTTTTTAGAAATCTTTTTTTATATTCACTTGAGTGTATTTTGTTACTATGCAGTAAATTTCTCCACTTTGAGGTCAATAAGAAACTTTTCTATCAATTAAAATTACATTAAAGTTACATGTTTTTGTAGAACCATTTCAATTATCCCTTTTAATCTTGCTAACATCGCTAAATCACCGTCGTTAAAAATATTTTAAAGGTTTTTCTATGCTTCTTTTTGTAATTAAGTGATTTGCTGTGGCACCGATTACCTCGTATTATAAAGAGTAACTGCTGCCGAGTTGTTTACATTCTTGAGCGGCTGATCGAGCCTTTCAAAGCCGGCTAATGCCACGAATAAGACCCCAAATCCCCGTACGATTTGAGCAGAAGATGTTTGGGATGCAGGGCAGGAGCAGAATGGAGAGGAGGAATCCCTCAGTAAGCACAATGACAGAGACGGAAATAACGACGAGGACTCTGTTAAGAAAACCCAACAATGACTTTCACCGACTCTCGGCTCCACTTGTTAAGCTGCTTTAGCTTCCAACCTCAAGAAGACGCAAATAATTCGTCATAAATAATTGTAGAGTGTCAAGTTGTAAAACTTTCTGGATGGATTTTAGCAGGAGTGTTGTAAAATTTGCGGGTGACTCAGTGGGTAGTTGTCCTGCGATCGGAAGGTTGTAGGTTCGATTCCAGTCAGTGCGTCACTTAATCACAAGCTACCTATTTATAGTTCTTATGTGACTTTATGAAAGACTTGATTATTATCATCTAATAATCCAAAAGCAATAAAAATCTAAATGTATAACACAAATTTAATATCTTGTAAATCTTCTTTTGTTGATTTTCTTGTCACTATATGAATAAATCCCCCCGGCAAATTTACTTATTTCTGTTTTTTTATAATGTCGATGTTCTGACGGTTGGTAAAAAAGATTTTTTTATAAAAAGAAGTTCTCATGAGACTTTGCACTGTGTAACTGGCAGCCATATTGGCAGGCAGTTGCTATGGAGTTGCTATGACAACAATAAATAAGCTAAAAGCTTGGAGCGAACTAACTTCTTTACTTCTTCTTCCCATAACCCTTTTCCTCCTTCCTTCCTTCATTCTTTTTGTCCTTTCTTCCTTCCGTCCATCCGTCCCTTCCTTCTTTCCTTCCTTCCTTTTTTTGCCCTTCCATCCCTTCCTTCCCTCAATCCTTCTTTCCCTCCCTCCCTCCCTTCCTCCCTTCCTTCCTTCCTTCCTTCCTTTTTGTCCTTCCTTTCTTCCTTCCCTCCCTCCCTCCCTCCCTCCCTTCCTTCCCTCCCTCCCTCCCTCCCTCCCTTCCTTCCTTCTTTCCCTTATGTCCTTCTTTTCTTCCTTCCTTCCTTCCTTCCTTCTCTCGCTCCCTTCCCTCCATCCTTCCCTCCCTCCCTTCCTTCCTTCCTTCCTTCCTTCCTTCCTTCCTTCCTTCCTTCCTTCCTTCCTTCCTTCCTTCCT
>CAEGAE010064354.1:0-32503 GCA_903067095.1 Girardinus metallicus | reverse complement strand
TCCGGCTTCCTCCCACAGTCCAAAAACATGACTGTCAGGTTGATTGGCCTCTCCAAATTGTCCCTAGGTGTGAGTGCGTGGTTGTTTGTCCTGTGTGTCTCTGTGTTGCCCTGCGACAGACTGGTGACCTGTCCAGGGTGACCCCGCCTCTCACCCGGAACGTAGCTGGGTGAGAGGGTTGCACCAGCAACCCTCCCGACCCCATTAAGGGACAAGGGTGAACAGAAAATGGATGTAAGGTTTCAGCAGGGGTATGCAACGTGAGGTTTCAGTGTGTAGCAATTGATACACACATTTTCAGTTGGTTCTTATCTAAAACCAAACACTTCACAGGACAGGTCTTTTACCAACCAGTCTGCCGCATTTAACTCACAGCTGCAGATTTGTCAACTTTCGCCACCAAAGATTTCAGTGGCGTTGCGTCAAGCTCGATTTCTTTATTGACAAAGGAGCAGAGAATATTCCCGAATGTCTCTGAGGTTTACAAAAGAAGACTTTGCTCTTCTGCAGACAGAAATTGGTGAGGATATGATTTAGTAGCGGCTTCTGTTAGCCGTCAGCAGTGACAGACAGATGATTCACCGCTTTCTGGAGCGAGCAGATTTGAAGCCTGCGTGCTCTTTCCCAAACTGTTTCGAAGGCTGACCTCCCAGATGGGTTTGATGGTACAAACCATCTGGAACATCATGTTACTCATAATGAGCCCTCTATTACAATGCCTAGTGATTGTAAAGGGAGTGTGCCCACTACTTGTCAAGATTAATTGACAGCTCAGTTAATTCACCAGAAGCTAATGAGGGATAAGTGGGTGGTTTCTCCTTGTTGAGTTGGCTTGTAAGTGTTAGGCCTATAAATACTTTAAAACACTAATTACATTTTATGAGGAGCTGCAGTATCTTCAGAAATATTCATACCGTTTAAACTTTATCATATTTTATTACAACCATGTGTTTTATTGTGTAGTATATGGACTGATACAAATCAGACTGATTTTTTTGTGCAGTATTGACATGTAGTGTACGGGTGAATATGTGACAACTTAAAAAAAAAAAAATCCACTACTTTGTGTTGGTTTATCTTTTAAATTCATCAAAGTTTATGGCAGTAACTTAAACTGAACTGTCAGTAGTTTCACAAGTCACTGGCACAGAAGGACCGGTACAAAGTTTATCTTTGATATAGATAAGAAAAAGCGAGAATTTCAATGAGTTCTGCTCTTTTTCCCCATCTGAGTGCATTTAGAGCAATGTTGCCCAAAGTTGGTTCTCGAGGGCCGACATCCTGCATGTTTTAGTTCTCTCCCTGGTTTAACGCACCTGCCTCAAATCATTAGAAGGCCTAAGAAGGACATTGACATTCTGAGAAGGTTGTTACTACCACCAGGGAGAGAACTAAAACATGCAGGATGCCGGCCCTCGAGAACCAACTTTGGGCACCACTGATTTAGAGACACAGGAGGGATAAGATCCAAGTTCTATATAACCGCAGATGCTGTTTTGAGAATCGTTACAGCTATTATGAAGGTCACAACCCTGTGACTGACATATTTTTCCGGTCAATGAAGACTCTTTTGATAAAGGATTGTTTTTGTTAGGTATTTAAATTGGAGAAGACAGACAGATGTGTAGTTCGAGGAGAGGTGACCCCGTGAGCAAGCGGAAGTGACCATTTGTATTGTCTGATTTGTTCTGTCAGCAGGTTTTTCCAGGCAGCAGATGGTGGCATTTTACATTCTACATAATGAGCTCATGTGTTTAACTACACATAGTTTCATCTAACTAAATAAGAAACTGTATCTTTCCAATCTTTCCGACATGTTCATGATACAGTCTGTACCCACTAGATAAAAACTCGTGAAGAAACGGTGAAACATACACATACGTCTCTCTGTGACAGTATTGACCGAAACATCAGTCGTGCTTCCCACAGACGAAACAGGAACTGTGGATGACAGATTGATTGAAAGATCCCCCTTCTGCTCTTATCCATCATGTTGGCCCGTTTATCATCGTCTTGCTGCTCGCATCGTGAGCTGGAAGGAGGGAGGAAACCCTGACCAGCGAGGCACCCCGGAGAGGTGAACTGCATACAGCTGGAGCTCCGATGCAGCCAACCTCGCGGCGATTTGTTCGGCTTGGGTTTAAGCACAGTGTTATTTACCTGACCTTGTCTTTCTGAGCATAAAGGTGTCAGATCTGCTCCTGGTAATAAAGAAGACTGAATCTTCTAGGCGCTGTTGGGGTTTGAGCCGCATCTGTAATCTAATGGCAAAAGTTCTGCCAAGGATTTTTTTAGCCTCTGAGGAAGGCTGGAGGCTGGCCAGAATTTAATCTTTTGACATATGGGATTTCTCTAAGTTTTTCTCAGGTATTTCTAAACTGATGATCCAAGAAGTTTGGGCTTAATTTTTTGCGGATGTGTTTTCTTATCACAAGCAAAATGGAGAAACGTTTCCTCAGGCTGTGTTGTGTCTGCAGCAAGACTGGTTCACTTATATAATCACAATATATTATGAAATTATAGCAATTAAGACATAAACATTTCACCTAAGACCAAACAGACTTGGTCTATAGTAATGATTTCTTTACCTTTTAGCTTCAAACTTACATAATTACTGAGAATTAGTTGTAACCAAATCATCACAGGTGATGATTTGGTTACAACTAATGACTCACAATGACAACACAAACAGCCTGAAACCTTATTTTTATATCCATTTCAGCAAAAAACATCCCATAAGCAATCACTCCAAGATTTATTTCGATTTATGGATTATGATTCACAACACATAATCATCTCTATCCAGATCTGCATTTTTTAATATACGGCCATTGCTGATACTGAGTCCCAGACCAATACTTAAAATAAATGCCAAGAATATGCTTGTAGAACAATAAACTACACTTCATTAATATCACATTGTCTACTTTAGTGTTGCAGTTTTGTGGCACTTATCTCACTCACTAGAGGTATCCATTTTTCTTGATGGATCATACAATGCTTCACACTTCCATAGTGATGTGTACATAAGCTAATAATTCCCTATGCTTTACATAAGAATTCATGGTTAACAAATATGACACCACAGCAACATTATTTGCCGACATTTAACCATGTACTCAACAACACCTAACTGCACCGACCACAATAAAGATCTACCAACATGTCAAAAAATACAAACAAAGAAAGACAAGAATAAGTAGTAGCTCATGAGAATGTGAGCAGTGCATTTCCAACTTCCTGTATGGGTCAGCTGTGCTGCACTGCTTACATTAGCAAGTACAGGAACAGGAAGAAGTGGAGATTTAATTTTCACTGTATTTTTTTTTAAATTTCTGTCCAATTCTGTTTCAATACTACAGTTAAAAACATGTTGTTATTTAAGACAATGAAGAAAGACAATGATTTCTGATTGGTCGCGATATCTGTGTTTCTGTCTGTAAGGTAGAAGAGAAACAAACAATTCAAATAGTTCTGTCTCGGAGAGATGTAACTTAGGTAGCTATAACTAACATTCTGCATATTACAAAAAAAGTTTACATTTGATGTGTCAGGTATAAAGTTATTAAATAGACCGCAATCAGAAGCTCAGTTCCTGCAGTGTAGGTTTCCTTTGTATCATCTGAGACCTGATATAAGCTTTGTTAATCTGTAAAAGGAGGCTGAAGCCCTTTGAAACGTGTTCAAAGGCCAAAAAATGTGTTTTGTAACTGACCTATAATTTCCTTATGCTGATGAGACTCGGTTTCGCTGCTTTGCTTGTTCCTATTAAAGGCAGACGGATTTCTTGTGCTTGCTGTCTAATCCCTGCTAAGCCTGCTGGCTTCTTTGACACAACTAAATGGAGTTGCCCACTGTTTCCAAAGGAGTGTCCTTGTGTAGCAAAGGAAACCGAATTACCTCTGCAAGGCTGCAGGTTCTCCTCAGCCACCATTTTCTTTCTGCTCTCTTATTTTCAGTCTGTCCACACACAGCAATATGTCCCCTCCTACGTAATATAGGAGCTGATTTATGTCAAAATGACATCGTCAGGATTGTCTCTAAGACTTTGCTGGTATAACGAAACAATCTGAAGAAAATAAAGAGAAAACGAGAAATTTTTCAAGACATAATTTTCAAGGCTGATTTCCTGTGTTTTAATGCTGTTTTATTCCCAGTACCCCTCCCTTTTCTTGTTCACCTCAGCTTCATACGTCAGTTTACATTTATCGTTCTCTTTTAAACAGCAATTGCATCAGAATAAGATATTCTGCTTGTTGAAAAATAATTAAGACAACCAACAGCAGCCTGTGTTTTTTTTTTCCTAACATATCTCAGCATATTCATTTTCATTATGAATTTTTACAACACTGAGCTGGCTGTCTAAGCAAGTTCATTCTGAAAGAAAGAGGGCAAAAAATCTCCAAAAAAAACTCAAAATGTCATGGGAGAACATCTTGTGTGATGTTCTTTGGACAAATTAACCAAAAAGTACATTATCTGGACAGAAGGATAGAGGACGTTTTGCATAAACCATATACAAATAAAGTATTGCAGCGGGGAAATCTGTCATGGCTTCGGGATGCTTTGCTGCAGCATTCGGCTATTAGACTGTCATAAAATTCCAAATGGATGTATGTTTTTTTTTTTTTTTTTACAAAGAAATTATATAAACAACTGGTTACACAACCAAATAATTTGTTTTTTCTGCACTGTGCAGTCACAACTTATGCTTTTAACTAGAAGTTTAACAGTTTAACCAGTAATTATCCTGCTCCTGCTTTAGGAAACTGCAGTGGAGGGGCTTACACTGCAAGCACTGGTCATTCTCATTTGAAACATGTTAAGGCTGAGTGCAGTGTGGCGTGCGCGTGTGTGTGTGTGTGCATATGTAGAGCGTGTGTGTTTTGAGGCTTTCCTCATCTGTTCTGTACTTCAAAGCTTTGATGTTTTTCCCATATTAGAGATTCCCCGGTGATTTCTATTCTATTTTTTCATCGCCGTACAGCAATCTTAAAAACGTTATAATTCCACAGCATACTGTACGTATGTGTCTCCTGCGGTTATACAAAAACTCACTCTCCTACGCAGATGCTGTGAAATTGCTTTTACAGTTGTTTACCGTTGCCTGCGATGCTCCCTGCGCGCGCACACGCACGCGCGCGCACATACACACCCGTGCGCCGTGCTGCCATTACTAAAAATGATCTGAAAAATATTCAAAACCATAAATCAATCAGAGCACTCTCAGCTGGTTTCTAGCGTCACTGCAGGTGCTTTGCAGAGCAGTGGCACGTCGCTCACTTTCAACTGCGTTTTCTCTCTTCTCTCCCCTTTTCACTTTTCTCCAGTTATTTTTACTCTCTCTTCCAGCTCAACCAACCTTCATCCTTCCTTCGTCCTGCCCTCCAACCCGAGTCATCAACAGTCAGCTGCAGTGGAAAGGCCATTTAACTCAGTCGCACTTACCTGTAACTGAGAGTCATAGGTGCTGTTTGGGAGCACTGAAGGGGTAAATGAAATGGGTTTATGTGGAACTGCCTGGCTGCTTTAACCCCTTACTAACAAACTCTGATCGCAAAGGAAAAATCTGATCTTTGCTTCTGCTAAGAAGGTCAGCTTGTGATGCACTTGTCAGTATTTTGTTGCAATTTTATGTGATGGATCAAAGTAGTGTAAAGCTTTTTATATGTGAAGATTTTTTCCATCCTTTCTCCTTCACAAAATAACTGATGGTCATTCAGAGTGGATGGAGAGTGAACATTCATTTCCAAGCATCACTACAGATTCTCAATTGAAGCTGTGTTAGGACTTTGACTGGGCCATCTTAACAACAGGGGTGTGCAAGACTGGGAATTTTGGTATTGATCCAATAACAAGTAAATACACAACAAATTATCAATTCTTAGATTCTGAAGTATCCACAACACCATTTCCAATACCGACACGCTTTTCTTGGATGGTCATTTTTAAAAATAATTTGGTAATTTGACTTCAGTTAGTTGATTATGATTCTAATAAAAACAAGGGCAAACATTTTAGGTTTAAGTTCATGTCTGCATTTCGGTCCTATCAACAAAATACAAATCCCTGCACATGTATTCCTTTTTCACCTGGAAAGCTGAAGACATGGTGAAAGGTTTTCAATGAGGAACATAAACTTCACTATCGTGACATCAAACAGTAATCTGTTTCCCTCAGCCCCGAAGTTTCTGTTATTTCCTCCAATAAAATACAATTTTCTTCCACCAACAGTGGATTTTTCTCTGATGTGTTGCCTTCCATCCCTGCTACAATTTCATCTGTAGCACCAATATGGGCTTAAACAGAAAAAGTAAAAAGATAAAAAAAATCCAGGACCTGATGGAAGGCTTTCATTATCTTCTTTCTCCCTAATATTTACGCATTTTCCATTGATTTGTTTCGGCAAAACTCTCTGGTTTTACATATCCCTGTGAGGCAATAAATGGAACACAACAGCAGAGATATTCAATGAAAGTCATTTTCGAGAGCAGCAGAAGGGATTGTCTCCGGCACTCGTCGTTCCTGATTCTCGTTTTTTTTTTTTTTTATTATTATTATGATCTCTCACCTCATCGCAGTCCATCAGCAGGGTTTTATTACAAGGTAGGGCAAAAATCACTGTGATCCCACCACCGCTTCCAACCAGTAATGGCGCTCATCCATGTTGACATATTTCGAGAACATGTCAGCCTGTCAGCGGGTTATAAAAAACATTCCTGCTGTTTTACAGCCTCCCTGATGGTTTCGCCTCGTGCTGCCTGGTTGCTTCTACTTTGCTCCGATCTGTCTCAGCATGACCCCCGGTGTCTCCCTCTAATTTCCATGTACCGTGAAGAAGACTTCTCTGTGGAGTTCACTTGATAAGGTAGACAGATGGTTTAGAAGCAAATACCAGTGTTAAAAGTTTTGAATTCAACTTTTACTGAGAGCTCATGTGCCTGAACACACCAGCACTTCTGTTAAATGACAGAAACATTTTCAATTTCTTCCTGTTCGATGCCAGAAAGTAATCATCTTATGAGATTGCTGATATCAATATTTTTATATTGCAAATTAGGAATCATAAATTGTTCCTGTGGCACTCTTTAGACAGGAGTAGCTCAGTCTCATACTTTTATAATGGAGCAAAAAAATTAGTTTTTGTGACGTAAAAAATTTCAGAACCATGGCGAATCATTAGTTTCATCCACCATCTGTGTGATGTATACCCGTAATATTAAACAAATGCAACAAAAACTAATAGCTGTAATAAGCAGCTACAGATACTTTCATTAGCCACTTTTTGATTCAGTGCCAGCATTCGGTCTTATTGAGTTCGCATCCGCTATCTGGTTTGATCAAATCTTATTAATCTAAAATGAGGTTTGACTGCCCAAGTGTCATGTTTGGTTGTTAAGGATGACCCAGATGCAGAAAGCATGCAGATGAAAGAGGCTTTAATAAAAACCTCACCGAAAGGAAACTTACAATGAGCAAAGAGAATAACAGAGATAAACATCTGTCTAATTATGGGACAATTCATGTAATTCAAAAAATGCAAGGAGAAACTGGGCATCCGTTTTAACAAGTTTATTTTTTATATTTCTTTTAAAACATGTTTTTATTTTCTCCCACATTTACATCAAGGAAACACAAACATCTACTGACAGATATAATGGACTGTCTCCTGATCAGGAGAAATGAGTCTCTGTCTGTTGCTGGGCAACCTTAATATGACGGCAAGATTTCAAGATTTCATTTTCCACACATAACAACCCTGTGAAATGGCAAATAGACAGTGACATTGTCATTTGTGCCCTGGAAATGGAGAATGGAAGAATGAAATAGAGCATGTTAACTTGTGAACCTTCGAATGTGGATTTCTTTTTTTTTTTTTAACCTTTGAACAGAACAAAGACGCGGTGGCTTCCCTGCTTCTACTGGTTTAGTTGAGGTATTTTGCTGCAGAGTTTCCAAGTGGTCTTCTTGTTTGGTTTTTAAAGACTTGTCAGTACTTTGAATTTCCATTATCTGCAATAAGACCTTTTCTCCAAATTTTATTGAATACCCCCTTTCTTTGGCTGACAAGGAGTTTCTGAGTCAACTTTTTACAAGAAATGAAATCACATTGAATTAATTGCTTTTCGGGTTGAAGTTGTCATAACTTTGGGTTTTATGCCCTCCGTAGACTAATATCTTAAAATCCTTTCAAGATTCTCTCTGACCAAAGAAAACATTACCAAGCTTTACTTCCACTTTAACCCATTTCCTGACAAAATGCTGACTCAAACCCATATCGAAACACTGTATTGTTAAATGAATCCAGGGCTTAATCGGTTCACATCCAGCAGAGGTTTACGAAAAAAAAAAAACAATAATAATAAATATGTTGGTTACTATGATGGAGAATTAGGGCCACACTGATAAACTGAAATACAACATATACAATTACAAGAATAAAGTCATAACATCACAGGAATAAAGTTGTACAAGAATAAAGTTGTAATATTATGACTTTATTCTTGCAATTCTACAACCTTATTCTTGTGTTATTTACAACACAGGAAGTTTATTGTCATATGACTATATTCTGGTAATGTTTTTATTTATTTTTCCTTAATATAATCCTAATAGTCTGTCACGGGTTGCAGACTATCCAAAGAATAAGATAATTATCAGTAATTGTTTAGCACTTCGGAGTAAAGTGGGGGTTTGAATTTGCGTCAACTGAGCTGTAGTCATGGAAACATGAATACAACAGTAAGCAGGAGGAAAATATGTTTTTTGTTTCATATTCCTAATCTCTAACTGCACCTTCCACCCGCAGTGGAGCTGAAGGTCGCGTGTTTCCCAATGTGAGGCAGCAGACCTTACAGTGGAGAAGCAAAAGTCCTTCACAAATAAGAGCCGGTTTGATCTGTCAGAACTAAATCTGAAGATGGGAAGAGTGGGCGTGTTAATGTACAGAATAATGTCACTTCAGTGTTATGTAATACTTAACGTCTTCTATGTGGTGAAATGGAGCAGAGCTAAAAAAGGTCACCAGCTCATGTGTAAGAAGTGCTCCTGCTGTGTTCCACTGCATTCATGTACACCTCCTCTCCTCTCTGAGCCACTGATCCCTCCACAGGAGGCTCACTCTGCCCAGACTATCCATAACACGCTCTCATTGAGACAGATGAAGCAGACTTCCCTGCATATAACATCTTGCTTCTCCTCAGAGCGTCTGTGCTGGGAAGCTGCGAGGGAAACCGACGCACACACACATTCACGCACTCACAACACATTGTCTGCGGATAAACCGATTAAACTGCTCACACCTAAGCAACACCTGGACTGTATATTGTTTAACTATCCATGCACGTTTGTGCTGGGGTCTTTGGGCTAAGTAAACATGACGCTACAGAGACACAGCGGACTCAGTGGGGATCTGGAGACGATCATACATCATCCTAAAACTGCTCTGAAACCTGGTCGGAATACAGATGTAGCAAATCATCAGCTCCTTTAAGTAGCTTTACTGTTCATAACCCAACCAGAATCACCGGCTATCAAAAACCGCTTCCATAAAACTCATTTTTAATCTGAAGCTTCATTAAGCCCTTTTTTCTTGGGGTTTTAAAACCGGTATCACTAATAAACAGCAAAGATTACGAAAAAAAAATTACCGTTAATACTATGTTGATGTTGAGTCCGACTGATGAGGGAAACTGCAGAAATGAAAACACATAAATCATTACTACTACAAGACAAATAGTCACTCACAATCTACACATTGTTCAAAGGCAAAGTTAAAAAAGATGCCAAGAGGAAGATTATGATGCTGTTATTATTATTTGTTGTGTAATTAATGATCCTATGACTAATTTTGAGGACGGTTTGGAGGCAGGGAAGGAAATAAGAACTTTATAGGTTGAACAGTGAAGGTTGTTGTCATGATCGTTGGATGTTATTTCTGTTCTATAGGTCTCTCCGTGTTCATTTCATTTCTGTTTATTATTGTTACCAACGTGTCGCCATGTTGGTTCGTTCCTTTGTGTTTAGTCGCTTCCTTTATTCTTGAATCTTGAATCTGATGAGTCCAGAGAATATTTTTAGCTCTGTCTTTCATGCATTTAATAAAAACCTTGTTAGGAAATGATTACTACCTCACTGTCACAGTAATCCATCTCAACCTGCAGGTGGCTAATATAGCACTTAGCAGCCGGGTGACAAAAAACTTCTGCGTGTCAAGCATCTGCTAATGAACTGAATCTATAGCAGCGTGTTTTCCTCATGATCACCATCAGTTTTTGGAGTATAAATCTAAAGCTTTTGCAGAGTTTCAATAATTCAGGTTAGGGTGATTTTATGTGGAAATCATAGTTTTTGATTTTAGAGGGTGAATCTATAAAAAAAACTAAATTTTATGGTTGGTATAGAAAAGCTGAGTAGAGGAAAATATTTGCATACGTGGCGTAACTAAGTACGAAACAGAAGTCCAAAAATGTCCAGACACACGGAAGCAGAAAAAGGAGTAGCATGTTTGTATCAAAGCTTAACAGCAACTAAAGAGCATTTGTACAGAAAAGCAAATTAAAAGGGCAATTGAATAAATACTGGAAGTTGGTACGCATGAAAACTAGAGATGGTCGAATCGATCCATAATATTGATCTCAATACCAAGTCGGTAAGATCATTTTAAAAGATCTTTTTAACATATTTTAGATATCTATAAACTTTGCTCAATTTCTGTCCAAGGTTTGAAGCAAATAGTTCTGAGAAGAAAAACCACAAAAACGTAAAGATCAAAATCTTGATCTGTACATTTTTATCAAACTTAGATTTAAAAAAAAGCATCTGTATCAGTACTGGTATCAGAGATACTGGCCCTGTATCACACATCTTATGTGAAGACCATGCAGCATTGAAGAGAAAACAAATTATCCTCATATCACTGAAATATCAGTGTAAATATCCTTTATTTCAATTTCAAACTCATATTAATTGAGTATGAACAAAGTACTTCAATATTAAATGCAATATTTTATGAATGGGGTTCAGGTGAGGCCACTTTGCTGACCAGTCTCTTTCCACTGGTCGTTAAAACAGGAAGTACATTTGGATGGGTGAGCAGGTGCAAAGTCCTGCTGGAGAATTAAAGTATCTCTATGAAAGCAAATTAAATCATCACTGGACCTCAAGCAACATGGATTCTACCCCTTTTCCCTCTTCCTGCAGAATCTGGAGTCTTTAATTTTCATTAGAAATATAAAATGTATTTTCTCTTCTTATATTTTCAATAAAAAGAAGCCCTTTTAGACCATCTCAAGGCACAGCGTGACCCTTTTTCTCCCCAGTCCAGACGAAATGTTTCTGTAATTGTCGTTGGGTTTCATTGGAATCAATAAAAAGGAAACAAAATTTTTTTTTTATCTGTATATCATTTCAGTGTCCATTTTTTCCAGTGTCTCTAGACTCGTTTGTAGCCTCAGTTGTATTTAGAGGATTAAATTCCAAAAAAAATGCAATCAATAGAAATTAGAATAGTTGCAAATGGCCTCTGCCTTTTTGTGCATTGCAGGGAAATTGAGCTTCCATTTCCGGAGTAGTTTTAATGAAGCAATCATTAAAGTGAATGTCAGTTAGGGAAATGAGATTTTTAATATTAGCTGGGGATGATGTGGGGATGGTCTCATTACTAGTGAGTGATAATACACTCTCTCTATAGTTCTTGTAGAACACAGAAATTATTGCCGCTTGAAATTATTGCTCTGTTTTAAGGCCTTTTTGGTATTTTACAATTTCCAAAATGTAAGAAAAGAAAATGTGTAATTAGTATCTATGCGGATGATAAATTAAAATACACATTTTCTGCTTCTTAGCACTAAGAACCTCTTAGAGAAAGTCAGTTTTCTTCCAGTTAGTGAAAATTAGGTTAAAAAAAAAACAATTTTAACCGTCCTTTGTGAACTTATTCTGAAGTTTCTTTCTTTAAAAGCTTCCTGCAGGCTTCATCCTCTGTAACAAAACAGGAACTCAGTCTGTTTGTGGTTCTGTGACCTCCAGGGTGAACTGAGGCGTCACGTTGTACAGTGGCTAACACTCATGTGTTCCTGCTCGACAGAGTCGGGAGGTTCGGAGGGATGAGTTGTTGTATGAGCGCTGGCACGGGCAGAATGTCACAGACATATGGTGGGCCTGAAGCCGCTGATTTACATCCCACATGTGTGGAAAGGAAGAGCCTTTCTTCTCTTTTTTGTCTTCAGTTTGACTCAGTGTGGAAACCCGGGTGTCTGTGTCGGGCCGGGTGTGGACGTGAATGCCAGTGCGCCTTGTGTTTACCAGATGGAGCTCTTGACAGCTAACATTTTCGGGTGTATGGGGGTGAGAGGCGACATTGAAATGATGTCACGGAGTCCTCTTCCTGTCTCTTTTTAATTAAATAAACTCTCTCCCTGTCTCACTCTAATTCCATCAGATCCGGATCCCCTCGCGTGCATTGCAGGGGCAGGTGGCGTGTGTGTGTGCGCGTGTGTGTGTGTGGCGCAGGGGGTTAAACATGCAGAGAAAGACAGCGGGTGAAGCAAATTCATGGCCTTCCTCGTTTGACAAATGACTCTGTCAGCCTCTGGAAGGGCAGCGGCCCTCAATCGACCCTCAAGGTGCCCTTCCACACACTCAGCTGTGACTGAGACAATCGAAACCACAAGTGCAAGACGTAGTTAACATATTAGTGCCTTGCAGCAGGTCTTGCTGCTGAAGGAGGTAAATATCAAAGAGCTTCTTCTGGGAAGATTTGATTGAGATTTCGGTGGAGAGCTGAGTTTTAGAGGAGTAAACCCATCACAGACCTGAAAAAAACGCTTCCCTTGTGAAAATAGTAAACTCTAAAGTGAGTGTTTTCCTTTTGCTAAAACAAGATTTAACAATTGCACCAGATGAATCTTTAGGAATTACAATAAACCCAGTCCAGTTTTGATAAAGCTTGCAGTTGGAGCCTTTCGTTACAGCTGGAGGAGTGATGGCCACTTTCCTTTGCTCTGCTCTTGAGGTTATCTCTCTCTGTTCTCCCTCTTAAAATAGCTTCTAATACTTTTTATCATTGAGTTTCAGGAAGTTTGCTAAATGTGTTAACTGTCTCTTTCTTTGATGAAGCCTTTTACGGAGATATTGCTCTC
The DNA here is from genome assembly GCA_903067095.1 of Girardinus metallicus. Taxonomy (NCBI): domain Eukaryota; kingdom Metazoa; phylum Chordata; class Actinopteri; order Cyprinodontiformes; family Poeciliidae; genus Girardinus; species Girardinus metallicus. The sequence continues at coordinate 19,361 of CAEGAE010064354.1, read as the reverse complement.
AATTACTCAGTTTTTCTTTCCTAAAGAAATCAATCTTGGCTCAGTTCTTCATCTACGTCACTACGTCTTGGATGATACCATGAATGGCGACATTACTGTCACCTCCATACTCAGCGATTCTGTATTTAATTGTATCTCTTTTCTTTTTGTCAGAACTATTGCTGCCAATTATTGTTTTTCTTTTTCCCTAAGAAAAAGTACAATCAGCTCAGTCCGGTGTTTGTCTGTGTCTCTTTCTGGTTCTGTATGTTATTCTTTCCATAGAAACTGAAACTGGTTCAGTGATTTTGTATTTAACAACATCACTTTACTGGAAAAGGTCATTAGGAGCACGATTGGTTCCAATTACTACATGTACTTGTAACACAGTAGAGAAGAGTGTTATGTATTTTAGACAAATGGGCCAATAGGTTCGGCTATCGGAGCTCAGTGGGGAGTTTAAATGACACACAGAGGCAGTTGGATAAATTCAAAGAACAACTGGCTTTAGTGACATAAGCCATAAAATTGACAAACAGTTGTACAAGGCACACAATTATGAAAATAAAATTACACACAATAAAATACATAAAATAATAGTAATACTTGACCAAGTGCTAATTCTCAGTTTTAAATCTTTTGGGTGCACCCTGATAATATGAATTCTAAATTGTAATAGACAACAGATTAATCAAATTCAGTTCCAATTCGGGTTCGACTCAACATGAGGAGAATTTCCTACACAGCAGTTTGTTATAATGTCCCGAATAAAAACTGCGTGAGACTTCACACAGGCCTACCGCACCGCAGGGTGCAGCAGGACTCCAAATGGGAAAGAAGGAATCCAGTTCTTCCTAAGTCCAGGTGGTAAGGCTCAGTCAAAGTCACAGGAGGAATCCACCTCAGCAACAATCCAGCATAGAAAAAAAAACCCTGACCTGTCAACAGACAGGACCAGTAGAACAATAGCTATATTTATAAATCATGTTTCTGTAGACATCATATCTGACATCAATTTGTCATTAAATTACTCAAATTTTCCAATAAACAATTCTCTTTTACCTCAATGCAGTATTTCACTGCATTATCAATTCACTTTTTCTTCTAATTGTAAAATCTTTTTTCAAACACAATAACAAAACATTACTTTTTACCCAAACTCAGCAAAAGTTTACATTTGAATAATTAAAGAGTTTAAAGGCTGTAACGAGGTAGCTCTAATGCTCGGCAGAAAAACAGAAGTTCGGTCTTTTAACTCACTTCAACTATTTCCAGCTTAGAAGTTGGATAAACAGTAATTCTACCTGCAAAAGGATTCGTTTCAAGTTCATATCCGTCTTAACACACAAACTCTCACGCTGCGTAGCTCAACAGTCTCCTCCTCCTGAAGGATCTCTCCCGCACATACAAACTTTGCTGCAGACACGGGGAAGAAGGGCGGGACCTGCAGCGGCAGTCTACATTCTGATTGGTAGAAACACACTGGAAACTAAACTTCCTATTGGCTAGGAAGACTACCTAGCTTCCCTAACCTCTGTTTCTTAAAGAGGTATCCCCATTTTATGTCGGTTACGTACTCACTTTGTGTTTCGTTCCGTAGAAAGTACCTCTGGCTCAGTGGTTATGTGTTCAGCTCTGTCTCTGTCCTAGACAAAGCATTAATTGGGTACTTAACTACTTATTTTTCTTTCCCACAACAAATATCAATTCTCTAGTTTTTTTCTGGTTTTGCTTCTTTTCCACCTAATCCATAGTACACCATGGGAGAAAGCCGCTACTGTATTTGACTGCGGCATTAGGATTGAATTAGATTTAATGTTATTGCTTCTGAATTTACTGTGACTGAATTATAATGGGATGAAATAGGTGGATTTGAAAGAAGTTTGAATTGTATTTCATATGTTGGATGTGTTTGTCTTGTAATGTTCCTTAATATTATTTTTGTTGAGAATTTGAGTTGAGCTGAATAGAACCAAACTGACCCAATAAATCGCTGCTTTGAAAGTGAACAATATGAAACTAAAGCTTATTAATTCCGTAGATAAATAGGATAAAAATTCAGCTGGACTGGAATTGCATTTTTTACCATAATAATAAAATGGAAGACTTTTTTTTTTCTGGCGATTTATGCTGAATTTAAAGTTGCACTTAATTATTTCTAAAGATTATTACATAATATGACAAAGTGTCACCCTTTGACAGTGAAAAAAAATCTGTGTGAACTTTTTAAATGTGTTTCAAACACTCAGGTGTTTTTATTTGACATTCTCCTTGTTGTTCTGGAAAGTAAACTTACATTATAAGACGTACTGGATACAAATAATTTTAGCAGCAAAATTATATAAAGAACATGTTTGAAATCTGCAGAGTCTAACCATGAAGTCATTCTTGTTGGATGAACAATGTCCATTAAAGTCATTCTCCTATAGGAGCTACACCTACAGCCCATTTTGGAGTTCAACAAGCCTAAAAAACAGCATAATTTGTATGAAGTGTCATCAAAACATGCCCGAAGCCAAAGCCATTTATAGCTGGTATAAAAGGTCACAGTTAGAGTGAAAAAAAACAACCCTGCCATGATAGAGCAGGGAGAGAAGATGAGTCATATCAGCACAAACGTGGTGATTTGCAAAAGTTGTCGGCAGTTTTGTCCTAAAATGCCTTCAAAGTGTTGCATCTTTTTAAACCATTGCTGCCTGACGGTTGCATGCTTGTCAGACCTGTTTGGGAAAGTAAAAAATGAAAAGCTGTCCAGCCAGCTAAGAAATTTAGCCCCACAGCATCAAAGGTTAATGTTGCAGGCACTGGTTATATTTTTTCTACCTTTGCTGCAGAGATCACAGTCTGCAGACAGATCTCGAAGGCTAAACGGAGAGGAAAGAGCAATGAGGCACATCCAGTAAGAGGTGCAAACTGAATGTTGGTGTTAACAGAATCAAGCAGAAGCTCACAGAAAACCTTGATATGTTTTATTTTTTAAAAAAAGAGGTGGTGTGTTTGGTGTTCCAAGGTAATTCTGTTTGTAATCTGTTAAGTGAAATATGCTCACAGGAAACGGCAGGAAAATTAAGCATCTTGTTTTGAAAAACACAAAAAATAATTGTATTATGTCAATAACATAAAAAAATGAACACAAGCAGAAACCCAACTTTGGGAAACTGCATCAGCCTGAAGGTGGATGTGAGTCCAAACCTGATAGCAGAGAGTTGAAGTTTATGGAAAACGTTTAGATTCAGATGTTTTTCAAAGACACTCATTTGATGCAGTCGCCACTAAATACATCTTGTATTAAATTGTACTGTGTACTTTTCAGTGATGTTATAATTATTATTATAACTCTAGAAGAAGACTTGAAGGGTGTTGACTTGTGATCGCTCCGTGCTTCCTTCTCGCCTCCACCCTTATTTCCTTCTTTCCCTTTAAATCTTTTCCACACCTTTCTCCTTTTTTCCCTTTAGGCTGTAGTGGCCTTTGTCATACAGTAAATGGACAGGAAAAGGCTCCTCTTCCTCCCTTTCTTTTCTCCTGTGTCCATTACATTTGAAATAAATCTAAAGCATTTCTCTTTTTGTAGCACTAGTGGTCTGTATTCAACAGTAAATTGACAAAAACAGGACAGAGTTTGCTGTCAACAGACAGAAAACTCCAGAGAGAGACGAGGAAACGACCCAGGACAGCCGAGTCGAGGACTGTAGCCTCTGCACACAGTGAACCACCCAACGTCCCCAAAGCAATTTCTAATAAAGTTTCATGTGAAGTGGAGCATCATGGGAAAGCCGTAATGCTTCGCTTGTAAATCTCACTTTGACGCTCAGACAACAACAACAACTGGACAGGACATGTAAAAAAAAGAAGGGAAAAGGTAAGCCACACCGTACACTGTAACGTTTCATAAAATTCTTTAGTATTCAGACTCTATTTTAACTGACATCTAGGATTATATCAGTTTATGTTACCAGTCATCATGTATCAATTTGAAATTTTTACCCTGAATTATGTGCAAAACATCCAGAACAAAATAGATCAGCACACAAGTTTAGAAGAACTGCAAAACACGGTGGAGGAAGGCTGATGATTTGGGTTTTTTAATGGCCACTAAATAGTCAAAAGTTTCATCATAAGCTTTTTTTGTATAACAAAATAACTTAAGGTTTAATGTACGGTACATTGGGTATAGCATCAAATGTTATAGTTCATCCATGTTTTTTTTTAGATATTTACCAGACTTCCTGATGTCAGAAGAATGAAATAATTAGTTTTGTACTCATATGTTAACTAAAAGAGGTCGCACGTACATTTTATTATGACTTTACAGCAGGGAGATGTTTGTACTAACAGTATCACAATGATTAGTCAGTTTTTCGCCTCGACAGCAGAGTTAAAATAATCACTTTCATGCTGACAAATTAAAGCACATGACCTTGAATAACAGAGGGGGGAGTTGGGGTGTTTGGACATGACTCTTTGTGTTGCAGAAGGTTGGGGGTGTGTGTGTGTGGGGGGATGCATTTCACAGATTTTGGTCAAAGTGGGCTCATAGAGTTTAGCTTCAGAGTTACAAAAACGGCTCTGAAATGGAAGCGTGTGGGCGTCGAGTGGCTCGTTGAGCACTCGCTTATCTAATTGCATGTCGACAAGTATGGGGTGTGGAGGAGAGGGAAAATTAGTGGGCGCGTATGACTTTGTGTGATTGTGCGTTAATTCTTCCCCTGGTTATGTTAATACCACAAAATGAAATCCATATTATTGCTTGTGTGTTTTGTGGTTTCCAGTCTTTGCTGCTGTTTGCTGGGAGGATGTATTAATATGACTTATGTGTTTGTGGTTTCTGAGGCTCACGCTGCACTTCTGTGTGATTTCATTTCCTTGCTGTCCAGTCATAACTATGGTTGCAGTTAGACACTCTGTTGTGTAGAGATAACACAAAAGGTCCCAAGTCAACATAGCTGATTCAAATTCATTTTAATTACACATAAAATCAACATTCTGCCCAACCCATTGAATATAACCGTATTTTTTCCTAAAATACAATGACAGTAAATGAAAGTAGAAGTATTGTATACTTTTTTTAAGTTACTTTTTTGCTGTTTTTTGCATTTTCACGCAGTCATGAGGTGAAAGGTAGACTATTAAAGACAATCAAAAACATCTACAGTTCTGTGAAATGCACTTTGGACATGTTTACAGAGTTCCTCTAACTGATCATTCAAAAAGTGTTCTTAAAGAAAGCTATCCACATCCGAACGGTCGTATGTAGCAAAGGAATTGCATGCATCATGACTGACTTCTCATCTTCTGTTTTTGCAGCAAAATGAAACAACTTCCAGGAGTGAGACTGTGATTTTTTTTTTTTTTTTTTTTTTACCAGAGGTTGTTTCCAGTGAACCGTGATGAAAAAGGCCTCGCTGTGATTAAGACACATGCTGTTCTGGACCGGAGAGTGACTTTAAGACTCATTCACAGCTTGACTATTAAACTGGCAGCGTTAATGGCAGATTGGTAAAATTACAAGTAATTAAGTCTTCAGGTTTAAATAGATGGTGAAAGTTACTGACATGGGGGGGCCAGGTGGTTATTTAAGGCTGTAAATTTAACTGAACTGTTACTGTGAAAATAACCTACTTCTCCTTTTATTTCCCATGAATTTGGCCGGCTATCATCAGGGCTACATCCCAGCTGACAGCGCTGCGGAGAGCAACTTGGACCCTGACAGTTGCTATCAGTACACAACCAGAGAGACAGACCTTTAACTAGGACATCAGTTACTTTGAAAATTATGTTGCTTTTATCAGGTTTCTAAATACATCTTGCGCTGGATCTTGCAAAACTGTCGGTAGTAATTCAGACTGCTTTGCTTTGAATTATTTTTTATTTTTATTTATTTTCTTCGAGCTATGTACTCTAAAGTTTTTACTGGCCCTGGTCTGAACATCCCTATGAACATTTTCTTGGTGTGCCACTGCTTCTAAAGCTTTTTATACTGTTGTTCACTATTTAAACAACATGGGTGTTCCTCAGGGTTCATTTCTTGGCCCATTCATATTTTCTGTGCATAAACAGAAGATGACTTTATTTCTTGTTGTTGTTTGTTGAAGTCGCTGGCTCTCTTATCAATTAATTATCTCAGTTCTGATCCAATGTTTTACTCTGAAGATGCTCACTGCATAATGTATAATGCATTTTCTCCTTCACTGAGTAAATTTGATGTCCTGGAGGAAAAGACTAACTGTGTACAAGTGTTTCTGGATGTCTAATTTACACATGGATGTCTGAGGTGTGATTGTTGTGTTTGAAATGAATTCACTTACGTAAAATTAATGACTGAAGCCATTAATTTTACAAACTTTAATATGACATTCCTTCTGGATGCTCTCTATCCCTGTTGGAGTTTCGGCAGCAATGTCATCACTAATTTTTAAGAAAAAACACACAGAAAATAGTTCACTTTCCGTCACATTATATGTGTGCAGAAATGCGCCACACATGAAGGATTTAAAAACAGAGTTCAAGTCTTCTTGCATGCACCTTTTAGTCTCAATGTCTGCCAATAACATGAGATAAAATCAAATACAATCAAGCATCCTTGTGAGGAGAAGGTTTGAATGTCCCTGTCAAAAAAAAAAAATTAATAAGCTATTGTGTTCCTGCTTCATTCATTACAGCTTCTGGCAGGAAACAGGAAAAAGATCACGGGATCAGGTGTGAACCTAATGGCAGCGGATGAGCTTAGAATCATAAATTGATAAGCGTGCGCTGTACCTCAGGGGAAACCTGTTTGTCTTCAGAGCGCATGAATAAGCAGCATTCGACAGGAGCTAACCTCAGAGAGGAGTCTGTGTTCATCAGCTGCGAGCGTTTTGCATGAATGAGCATTGATGGGTGTACCTGTCTAGAGATATCCAGAGGTGGTGTGTGAGTAGCAATGCCCTCACATTGTTTTTGTACAGGTGCACATCTTCATAGCATCTAATTGCTTTCTCAACCTAATAATTAATTGGGCCACCTTTGGCAGCAACAGCTGTCATCAAGTGATGGCAATGAAACTTCTAAATTGCTGTGGAGGATTATTGGTTCACAATGTTTTGTAGAATTGTTCTAATTCAGCCACATTGAATGATTTTACAGCAGGACACGTCTCTTCAAGGTCATGCTAAAGAATCTCAATCAAATTAAAACCTAGATTTTGATTTGCTGTGAGAGACCAGAATTTATAGTTCGATCCATTTTGGAAAGTCTATCGGATCTGGAAATAGTTGAATTGTGAATTGGCCCCTTAGTTTTAGCTTTCAAGACAGCTGTGGTTTCTTTACTTGCATGATTCTTTAACCTCTTGGCTCAATGTCTAATATTCAACCGATATCAACAGAATGTAACTCTGTTGAAAGAAAACGGTTTATTGATGTAATCTAAATTACAATTTTATTTTTGTCTGCCACCTGTAATCCTTAACAAGGCTCTAGCAGGAACAGTCCGCTGGGTAAACGGCTACCCCACCTCAACAAAACACATGACCAATACACCCGAAAGAAAGGATTTATTTTTGATGTAATTTATCTAAAACAATGAAAGCAATAATAAATCAGTCTAAAAGTAATTTATATGAACACTCAGGTCAATTAAACAGTTTAAAATCTTCCATTATTACTCTAAAATAGTTCGGTCTGGGGTCTTGATGCTTTCTATGATTGTTTCAGTCTTCAGTTGTATTTACGCCATCTTCACAAGTATAATAAAGATTTTACAAGTCCCAGGTTTTGTTTAATAAATTTCTCAGTAGATGCCGCTGTAGAATAATTCATTTTGAATCTATGCCACTGTATTTTAAATGAACACCAGACTCGACCAAATAACAAGCTGTGAATCAGATGCTATCTTCAGCATCACTGGTTGTGGTTCTGGTCTTTGTCTGGGTTGTTCAGCTCTTATTGATCGTGGATAATTCTGGCTCCTTATCAAACCAAATTAAAGGTGAGTGACCAATAGATAATAGATAATATTCACAGAAGGACCTAGCAAGTTCCCTACAATAAAAGGATGATTCGATTTTAGAGAAAATGATAGAAATTGGAACGAAATGTCACCAAAATAAGTGGAAATCTACACATTAGATACAAAATGTCCCATGGCAGACGGCTGACTTTATCTGAACAAAGAAAAGATTAAAAACTGCAAAAGTCATACTCTTCTTGAAATATTCTGAAAGGAAGAAGACTTCTGGTGTTGCCGTCATGGTGCAATATCTGCTTCATTCAATATCTAAGTAACACTGAAGTTTTAGGCCAGTTTTATGTTTCAGTCACTTTGGCAGTAATTAAAGCTGCATGTCAGCTCCAGGATTCAGCCAATCAGTCAACCAGAAATTCCTCACATTATCAGATCAAGTCTTTGTCCTCCTTTTCTTCTGCAGCAGCCGTGACAGCGACTCATCCATCCCTGTGTATCAATAGACCTCATTGCAGGAATCCATTAAAGGCCTCAAAAATAGATTTTCACTACAGAATGACACTAAACCAGAGTCAGCTGAAATTCTGCTGTAGTTGTTGATGTGCTTGAGCAATTTTTTGCTGGTTTGTCCAAGGCCAGCTCAGCAACGCTGACTGCGGGTTGTCAGCAAAACAAAGTGAAGTACTTTCCAAGTGAACAGGGTGCAGACCAACATGCGTTTCTTGAACGGGTTATGAATTTTTAAACAAAATCCCAGCAGAAGAGTACTTGAATCATATCTCTAGTTTTATCTTTTTTTTTTTTTTTTTTCTGAAAGTCAGTTGAGGGGTTTCAGGTCTGTAGGTGAGGGAATGAGCAAAGAAAACTTCCCCTCTCTGGAGTTACACAAAGCTTCGAGCATTGATTTAAGTCATCTTTCCTGGGCTGGAATGTCTCTAAAAGACAGAAAGCCCCCCCAAAAAACAGAGAAGCACATCCTGTTTTACACATAAATACTTTACTCAGTGGTGCTTGGCGTGTGTGTTCCATTCATTGCTTCTTTAATAAACTTTTCTTATTAATGTAAGCATAAACTTTTAGATGACAGCATTAATTTCATTCCTTTAAATTGTAGAAATACAGTATTGTCTAGAACATCTTATATCTAACTCCAGTAATGAAACCCTGGCGTCCTGCATGTTTTACATGCCACCAGGCTCTATTAGATCTTATTTAAGTGGCTGATTAACCTGCTAAGTTCCTAATCAAGTCATTCTAGAATCACCTTCAGCAACAATAATGAGAAGTAATTTTCCGTCTGGGTTTTGTGGTGTTTGTCCTGTGGAACTGTGGATTGTGTGGAACTCATGCTCATGCCTGACAGATGGTTTGAGAGATTACGCCCACACGCCTTAAATTTGGTGCTAACTGTCCAAGAGACATGGTTCCAGAAACTTTGTGGTAGAAGAGAAGCTTTCTTTCTCTTGCCGTTTGTTTACAGTCATAACAGTTCTTTAAGCAATCCCAGTATGTACTTTGGTGTATGTGGGAAAAGTTTTTTGAAGCTGAAAAAGCATTAGAACTGTGTTCCTAATGCATTTTGTGAGGTTGTTGGTAGGTTGTTGGGTCTGTACCCAAATATTCTGCACACAGAGGAGGGAGGGAGGCAGAACGAAGTGGTGCTTAAAACCTTTTCAGACTGCTGGGCTGCAGTAACTGATTCTACAAGGTCATTTTATTAGGTCTGCAATGACTTTAGAATAAAAAAAATCCATATAAAACAAACCTTCTCGACTCCTGCTTTTATAGCGCTGCTCACGCTGATCTTGATCAATTTATACACAACATTTGTAGTAGTACCTAGATGCCACTTTCACTCCTTCTTTGCACTTATGTACTTAGATTTTCACTCACAGCTTTATCATTTTACGTTTTTTTTTTTTTCAGTCAAAAGTTTTGGGTCTCTAGAAATTAAATCTAGATCCTAGCAAAGAACACACAATTTCTACGTCTATATTCATAAAAACTAATTGAAAGAAGGTGTACAGAAATACATGCCATCAAATGCTGATGTTGTACTTCTATGGCTGTGTAGGCTACATAAAAGTAATTTTCAAACATATTTTGCTGAAATTCAACACAATGTGAATAAAATCTGGAGCTCTGTGATGATCTAAACGAACTGAACATTTTAATCTCCACAGTTTGAGATCTTTGACATTAACACACCATATTCACCTATCAGCTGCGGTGACCTTTGTCTTTCAAATAACTTTTTTCTTTCAGCAGCTTCATATCTCCTTCTACCTGTCCCTCCCTGTCTGTCAAAACCACTTTTTTCAAAGATGTCACACAGTCTGTGTGCTCACTAGCAAAGCGATTAAGACATTAGCATGCGGCGGCATGTTGGTTTGACTCTGGGGTAATGAATAATAGAGAAAAATCATCAACATTCTTTAAGCTTGACAGTAAAAAGCCCAACCTTTCACTCCTTTGGCTGAACCAGGGGTGTTTTACTTTAAGATAAAAGATAAAAGAAATATGCTGTGTGGGCACTTCTTGAAGGTCAGCTCAGGCACAACCTGACCGCAGGCTAAATTCAGAAAATGACCCCAGACAATCAGCATTTTGTAGACCGCAAAGAGCTGATTAAATCAGGAAGCGCAAAAACAGAGATAAAACCGAAGTGAAACAATGTGGGCACATACTGTAGCAGGTAGGAAAAATGGCACAGCAGTAGAAAATTGATGTCATGGTAGCAAATCTACAGCACCGGCCAGATGAACAGGAAGATCACTCTTCGGGGAGAGGCTGCAAGCAAACACCGAGTTAATGCTCCACTGTAAACTCTGGTAGATGTAGGCTAGTGAATGTGTCTGCAGCAGAGAGTTTGAGGCGCTTCACTGCCTTGGCATGCTATAAACACTGGCAGCACATCAATTCTGTTGGCTATTAATCACCAACATCACTGAAAAGTCAGTTTGTTCTTTTATGCACAAATATACATTTTGTACATTTTCTTTCATTCATCCTACTCAGATTCCACATTTCTTTGGATGCACAAGTTATAAAAACACATGCTCTTTTTAAATGGCTGCTCAGTATTTTTTTCTGATGCTGTAAAATTTCTCCCTGATGCAAAGTCTCACTTTCTGCTTTTATATGTTCACTGTTGAGTGAATCTATATAACCTGGCTTCCCTTTCATTTTGCTGCTGGTTCATCTGAATTTCTCCATGGAGGGACAGTAAAGGTTTCTTCTACTGTATTCTGAGCACATCCACTGCAATAGCTATCTAACATAATCTGGTACAAGATAAGAACAATCTGACAAATATTTTCCTCGCTTTACATGCAAGGTCTCATGGGAAACTTAAACTACTACTTTTCTAACCTCCTTTGAGACTTAGCTGTGCTGCCATGCAAACCCCAAGCCTATGTAAACAGGAGCAAGTGGAGATTCAGCTTCAGTGGAGCTATTTTTAGTCCCGTCTTTTTCGTACAATGCATAACCACATTGTTGTTCCGTCTTTGCTTATAGAAAGTAAATAAGTAGAGTATTTATGCTGCTGCAAAATAAAAAATCCAGTTCATCGGTTCACACTCCCACTTCCTGCACTCATAACGACTAGTTAAATTTTGCGATGAGGAGACAAAATACATAATTGATAGAGCCTGAATTTACTAATTCTGTTCTACAAGTGGCATAAGGCCTTGTTCTGCTCATTTGATCTGTTTGGGCAAATATGACAGACTATGACCCTTGTTTAAAATTAAATAATTGTAAGTGATCTACACAGCAAATTTGGAAGTGTTAATTAAACTCCTAGGGAGTTCAACAGCGCATCAAACCTTGATGAATCAAAATGCTTGAGCCATGTTGGTCACATGGTGAGTAATTCGGCCCGTTCTTCAGATGGATTAGTTTGAACAGAGTCACTTGGATGCTCAAAATTGGTCTTAGCAAGCTGAGAAACTGTGGCAGTTTCTTTGTAGTTATGTCATTGATTAAATCAAAAATAATTAAATCAATTAACTAATTCAATCTAAAGATTTCTCTGAGTGATGGAGGGCAAGGTTGTATAACAAACCACGGACCTCAACAGAACATGCAATTAGATTAAATCCCTCTCAAACACAATTTGTCTGCCATTAATGGAAATGAATGCACACTGCTCCAAAGGATGAAAATAAAGATGCAGAGAAGCGGTTTAATCTAATGTCCTGTATGTGGCATGTTTTTCACGTTCAGTGAGCGCCAAAGTTGATTCCTGCCTTATTTTCTCTGGATCTAACTGTACAGCTGATGGCCCATCTGACAACTAAAAACTGTTCTGCTGATGCTGCACATCTGTCGCTCTTCCTTATTCACAAGAAAAGCAAAACTGATCAGTTCTTAACATGATCACAACTGCTTTATATTTGCATGAAGCTAACCTTATTATGTCAATCTGTGAGTTTGGCTTAAATATTCTTCAGGTTTTATGCTCTCAAAGGGAAACTTTAAGATTAAATCCAACAGAATCAAAAGAAAAACAATCGTTCTGTCTAAAAAAAGTAAAAGTAATTGAATCATCATTGTATTTGCTTTTTCCTTGATGCTTTTTCTAGCTATGAGACGACCTACAGAAAGTCAAGACACTCACAAATAAAATGTATTATTATTATTATCATCATTATCATGATGTGGTCAAACAGTAAGATGTCAGCGCTCATGTTGAGTCCTGAATGACGGGAAGAGCATTCTGATGTCGACGTACATCTTGACTCTGCCAGCAAACGCTAAAATAATATTCATCCTATCAGATGAAATGCAGCCGAGTGTGTGTCTGAGCCACAGACTGACACACTCATCATAATGCTAATAACATAGCTGCCAATCACAGGTAATGATGAGACAGGAAGAAGTCAGTCTGCAAACATCCTGCATCGCGACTGTCAAAGATTTAGTTGATATTTTGATGGCTGTGAGTGATAACATCAGGGCACAGGGCAATAATAACCTTCATTCTCAATATAAAACGCTTTGTGAAATCTTTGCTTAGTATAGCACAGAATCTCTTGAACCTCAGTGTATTCATTAAAGAAAGCTGCAGACTGGATCCTTCAGCAATTTTTTAACCATATCATCAATTCAGCATTCATTATGGATCCTGTCAACTTAATGAATGAGTTCAATTCAAGACCTTTTTTTCATTTTGCTTTCGCATAGCTGCAAAAAAAAAAAACTAATCAGTTATATGTTACAACATCTGAGCAGATGGTCACCGTTAGATAAAGAAACTTTGAGGGATATTTACTTATCATGGCAACAATATTCAGTGCAATGATTTTATCTGTTTTTCCCGTCTATGGTTAATTAGAGCATAGCAAATTGTATCAAGTGCATTTCATGACACAAGCTTCACTGTGAATACTGATGAGAGGAAACAGGAGGTGCTCTGTCTCCACATTCAAAAACAACAGCTAGTTATCTTCATTTCCAGTAAAATTAGCAAGTCAGTAATTAGAATTGGGCTTTCACTCTTTATGTTCATTTTACGGATTTTCTTCAATTCCAGTATTTATGAATTTATCAATTATGTTTTTTATTTCCTTTCTGGACATAACTTTTTGCTTTATCAAATATATTTACATGAGAAAAACACAGCTAATCAGTCTAATTAGGACTATTTTTCCTACATTAATATTTAATAAAATTTGATATTTAGTCTCAAGTTGATGCTTAAGTAATACAGCTGGTAAAATAAGAATTAAACATGTTACCTTTTTTTTACAGTAGATATGTTTACATTGACATGAAACCAACACCAGATGTTGGTAATAACCCAAGTACAAAGAAATCAAAACAAATTAGTCATTAATTACTTTAATGAAGTGGAACTTCGCCACTATAAAATGTTTACCATTATTAAACAACTATAGCGTTTTATAAAGCTGAACTCTTTGGCACACATCATTTTTTTGTACATCACATCAGAAACATCATGCCAAAGGCTAAGAGTGCAGGTGGGAACATCAGCGTGGGCTGTTTTACAGCGTCTGGTGCTGCAGGACAACTGAAGGAATGAAATGTATCAGACATCATTGGCAATAATCTGGAGATAAAATGTTCTCCCAAGCAAGACAAAAGCCCTAGACACACAGGCTAGGAAACTCTTAATTGGTTTCAGTAACAGAAAGCAAAGCTGATAGAATCACCTGACTTGCATCCAATTTACAAACTATGGAGATAACTGAAGATCAAAGCACAAAATATAACCCATTATAATGTATAAGATTTGAAGACCATTTCCATGGAAAGGGTCAAAATCACACTTGAGCAAAATGTGAGACAAGTTTCTCTAAACAAGAGAAATCAGCACCAAAGAATGCTGTGTCACAAAGGTATTTTATAATTTCTGTTTCTGTGTTCAATGCTTTTTTCCTGTCGTTACATTTTGTTTTTCCAAAAACTTCATTTGTCGGTTCGGTTTTTATTTTATGTTGAATTTGTCTTTATTACACTATTTAATTGGCATCATTTTTCAGCACCATAACCAACAGGGCATGTTGAAACAAGGACAAAATAATTCAGAAAGGTGTCAGACATTTATAAATCGTCATAGGTGCAGCTGCTTAAGTGTAATTATATACTGTTTGTGTGTGTGTTTTACATAGCTATGTGAATTCTACCAGTCTACTGTATGTTTAAATTAGCCTTTTTTCACAGGTAACAATGTTTTAAGTACTTGACATACCTGTGTTCCTCCTAATAAGTCACTTGCTGTCTTATTACACCAAGTCTTATGTTGTTCAGTTTTGACATAAATATGTTGAGTTAATGACTGAATTTACTGATTTTTAGTTGATAAAATATCTAATAAACACCTCAGGAATGTAACATATAACTTCCAGGTAGTGATTTCCTTTGAACGGATTTCCACTGAGATGATGGTTTTCAGCATCTTGGCATCAATAGTCTGTTTCCCTATTAGGACACTGAAAGGAAGCTGTTAATCATAACGGAAATGAAGGCTGCTTAATGGCTGAGCATTAAGAACTGAAGCATAGATGTAATCTGTACATGCTCAAGGCAATAAGTGTTGAGGGTACAATACAAAGAAAAGATTAATAATAGAAACTGCTGCAAAAAAAACCCAAACATTTTAGCATTTCAAAAGCAAGCGTGAGCAGTTTAACAATGTAGCCTTTAAACTTTTTAATCTTTGAGTATTTTTGAAAATCACTTGTAATCACTTGGATTTTTGGTGAAATTCTTCCCCCTTATTTGCTTTGCACATTGCCTGTATTTACACGAAGCTCATTCAAACTGTGTGTGACCTCCTTCCCTCTGGTCTATACAGTTAAACCATCTGTTCTCTTTATGTGAAAGCTTTAAACTTAAAACAGTAGGATATTACCAGGCTATGTACACTCAAAATACTGCTAACTTCATTTTATTTGAACCAATTGCTGGGTAAATGTCAGCGATTC
Source organism: Girardinus metallicus (assembly GCA_903067095.1). Classification (NCBI taxonomy): domain Eukaryota; kingdom Metazoa; phylum Chordata; class Actinopteri; order Cyprinodontiformes; family Poeciliidae; genus Girardinus; species Girardinus metallicus. The sequence continues at coordinate 3,984 of CAEGAE010064354.1, read as the reverse complement.
GTCCAACTGGTGGGAGAAACAGTGGTTGGTTGTAACCAGTCAGTACGTGTGGATGTTTAACCGGGTATTCCCAAATGTGATTCAAGTGAAAACACATTTTTTTAATTTGTCTTTTAGATTTTAAACCAAAGATGGTTAAATGTCTGATTGAAGACAAATAATTGGCTCTTAGTGCTTAACCACAAGCTGTGAATAAGATACCATGCTTAGTATTTTCTTCCAGTCTTTGCTCTGTCCACAAGAGAGAAAAGAAAATCCATTTGGCTGAACAGGCCAGCAGTAACCAACAGCAAACAGGTAAAAGACACAACAGACAGGTATACTTTTTGCCTTGTGGCTCCCCCCAGGCCATGCTGCCCCAGGTGGACAGCCATACTGCTCATCCTAAAAGCTGCCTTTGAACTGCGAGATTTTCTCCTCAGGATGATACAGCACAAGTAGCATTTTTTCTTATCAAATAAATGCCTTTGAGGAAAGCAGCTGACTACAAAAATGAATTGTGCAATACAAGGTACACCTTGAATCCAAGAAAAGCTTCTCCTGAGTGCTAATCGTACAAACCTTCCCCTTGAAATAATTTCCCAACAGTCCAACAGAGCCAGATGGCGAAGAACCTCTCTCCAGAAAATCTCTTTTTTTAACTCAACAACATCACAGATGTCACTCTGTCTTCTTTCTTGCAGCACATATGGCTGTTTTTCTTGAAAACCGACTGGTGAGACAGACACATAACAGGAAAACGGAACATATTTCTTAAAATCCTGGAGTCAGTAGATAACGACACCTACTTTGCTGCGCTCAAAGTCTGCCGTGGCTCCCTCGTGGACAAACTTTTAATGCCCTTTAAAGGTTTATTAAGTCCCCTGTAATAGACTTGGTGTGACTTCTGCAGCAGATACAGTATGAGGTGAACACAAGGGCAAACATAGTGCCTGTTTCACCATTACTCTGCGCTTTATAGCTTTCGGCTGCAATGGTGTTCTGTAATTAGTCTTCAGGGATTTTTCTTTTCTAAAGCCCCTATTAAAACAAAGAGACATTTGTTCTATAATGTCTGATATGACGATATAATAATGCTATGTTATATCTTCAATTTTTTTTTTTATTGAAGGAAAGAATAGACATATTTTTTCTGGTGGGATCTGGTTTAAGTGACTCATTTTTCCTGCTGGTTAGTTCTCCAGAGTGTGGATGAGAGGTACAGTAATTGTGGTCTTAGTGACTCCCACTGCGGCTTGGGCTGGAACATAATGCAGAGCTAATTGATTGGAACTTGTCCCAACTGATTCAGGATACTGGAGTCAGAGTGAATAACCAGATAAGTCACAGCTGCACTGAACGGTTCCACCGGTACTGACCAAAAGATATTTTCTTTGTAATTTCACTGCGGTACTGAGGTATCACCCTGAAAATCCCCCAAAATCTGCTGGTGGAGTAAAACGAGGGAGCAGAGGTCAGCAATAGGGGAGCAAATGACTCACTTCCTCACTTACAATTTTGTCTCCTGAACCATCCCTGTGATTAACCTCACCCAGATGCTGTAAATCAACCTGGCAAGCATTCCATAAAAAAAAGAAGAGAACATTTAGCCTCTACACAACTCATGTCCTGGCGAGAGCTGCATCATTTTCCCAGAGGACAGATCGGCTTTGTGGCCAGTCGGGGACATTTGCACTCAACATTAATGTGTTTGCCAGATTGGAGAGCTTGTTTGCTCAGCTGCTTTTTTCTTTTTTTATTCTTTATTTTTCCCATGAAATTGGCAAATGTGTGAGACAAATTTATCACTATACTGCTACACAGATGACAAATCTGTTATCTGTTGGCAGTTGGCTGTTAAACACATTTAGCCATAGTGTGTATAAAACCACTGAAAGACACACAGAATGTCTAAAATCAGTTCTCCTGCTTGGATTGCTTTTATGACTTCAGCTTAGTGATTTAGCTAAAAAAAAAACAAGAAATCTGACACTGATCTGAAAACTTTTGGACCGATGAAAGTGTTCTGTGAAGACTTCTGAGGTTCTACATGCTGTAGTTGTCAATAAAACAAGCACCAACAGTGGTTTCACATAGTAATAACTCAGAAAGATTGGAAACAAATACACACAATACAATTGATTTTTGTGTTTAAATAATAAGCATAAAAAACTGGATGTTAGTTTGTGGGAAATACAATAACTTATGTTTTATCACTAAATGCTTACATAAAGCTTTCTGTGCTGCATTCTGGTTTATTGTTTTCATTTTTCTCCTTTATTGATGTGATTTTTTTAATGTTTTTTTTTATTGTTTTGCTCTAAAGTATTTTCCAGAGCTACTATCAATGGATCTATAACCAAAAATGTCGAGGAATGAAGTGGCAAAGGAAGTAGTGTAAAAAAATTATCTTCTGTTTGAAAGCGAAGTAACTTTGAATTAAAGAAATAAAACCTGGAAGGAAATGGGGTTGTGGAGGAATAAAGTTAATCAGGGATGTAAGAAAACCAAACTTCACCGTCACACCACCCCACCACACGCCAGACCAAAAAACACTCAATATTCCCTACAATGCAAAACACTTCAATCTACAAATCAAGCCTCATTTTAGTTCACTTTACACAGCACCAGGTGAACCGAGCACCATGCGCCACACATGCTGCTGAAAAACCGAGTGGCAGTAAATCCAGCCCCTCTCCCAGCTTTATTCTTTGCTCTTCAAGGGAAGAATGGGATCAGATCAGAAATCACTGACACACAGTCAATGCTGTGTGTAGCAACAGTCACAACTGCAAATTTCAATAGTTCAGACATCAAATATACCTTCTTAGGCAGAAATAACCACATGGGAGCCATTTTGACACCCCATAGCACAGAAGCTAGCATCAATTGTTTTCTTCATTCCCGCTCTTGGTTTCACCCAATCAGCGCCAACCAAAATAAATGCTGCTCCTGGATTGGCTGCTTGGCAAACACTAGTCAAAGCCTGTCAAATAAATTCATTTTCTGTCCTCCAGGATCCATAATGTTGAATGTAACATACAATAGTTAAAAGAAATTAACAATTAAAATAGATAATTTTAGGATCACTCTGATCATTAATATCACAAAATTTGAAGCAGTTTGGCCTGTATGGTTCTCTCTCTCATAAATTATGTTTAGGTAAGTACCTTATTGTCTTTATTACAGAAAAGTAAAGGTTTTTCCTACCAAAACCAGATGCAACTTCATGGCTACGACTTGTCATACTAACAGTAGGAGTTGATAATATGAATCAAACTTGTTCCATGTTGCTAGTTCATAATTTTGATAAATAAGCTCCCAGGTTTTTCTCCTATGACAGGAAAAATAACCCAAATTATTGCTGTTAATTTCACAAACAGCACTCTATCCATCCATCCATTTTCTGTTCACCCTTGTCCCTTAATGGGGTCGGGAGGGTTGCTGGTGCCCATCTCCGGCTATGTTCCGGGTGAGAGGCGGGTCACCCTGGACAGGTCACCAGTCTGTCGCAGGGCAACACAGAGTCACACAGGACAAACAACCACGCACTCACACACTCACACCTAGGGACAATTTGGAGAGGCCAATCAACCTGACAGTCATGTTTTTGGACTGTGTGAGGAACCCGGAGAGAACCCACGCATGCACAGGGAGAACATGCAAACTCCGTGCAGAAAGACCCCGGGCCAGGAATCGAACCCAGAACACTGCAGCTTAACCGAGCTTCATAAATGTTCAGAATTCAAAGAAGAGAAGCTGTTCGGTTCAGAATCCTTTTGACTTATCGCTTATGGGGAAGAGTGATTTGAAAAAGTATGAAAACAATTACTGCAGTAATTATTGGACTGCATTCCTCTCACAGATAGCATGTCAAGACTTCAAATTCAAATTCCTGTCATGATTAGAAATTTTTCACAATAAATTGCAAACAAGTTGATAAATGGCCAACCATAGCAGCAGTGTTAAGGCACAAGTCTAAGTCAAGTCTGAATTCTTTTTTGT
>CAEGAE010064346.1:0-93786 GCA_903067095.1 Girardinus metallicus | reverse complement strand
GCTGCAAGGTGAGAGTTCCTCTATTAAACTGACTGAAGATGAAAACAGAAACAGAAAGCTGGAGTATAGACATTTTTCATAATAGCCTGCTCACAAATAGATAGGCTATTTGTGAGCCTGCCTCTTTATTATTACATTGAATTAATTTCATATTTTTGTATAACTTACAGAAAAGTAATTGTTAGGGAAGCTCAAATGTGAAAAATTGGACTGATGTTGATATGCGATAGTAACACTGCTGTTATGTTAGATTTACCAATGTTTTATTTTATCTTTTTTTTTTATCCGATTACCCGATTAATCGTAACAATAATCAATAGACTACTCGATTACTAAAATATTCGTTTACAACAGCCCTAATTTTTATCTTAATGTTGTTATTTTTATATGCCTGAAAAATCAGTCGCTTAATGCAAAATTAGGGATGCACCAATATGAATATTTTAGCCTACATCTATATCTGATATTGATACTGTTGGTGGTCCAACCAAGACGCTTTTCCGAAGAAAGTCAGAAAAGCCACTGTAATATTCTGACAACTCACTGTTGGAAATGTAAACAGTGGATAATATTTTATCATTATTAGTTTGTAATGATAAAAATATGACTCGGCACATTCATTAAACTCATGTCTCGCTCATGCCGCATTATGAGTGTGCTTAAGTGCTAGGCTAATGTTAGCATGTTCAATGGGTTTTTATGCAACTTGTTGATAATTTGACTTGGAATATCTTTTAAAGCAATTTTAGTTACTAGCATGCAGACAAAATTCACAGAAGCAGTTTTTGTCCGGCGTAAAGACAGTTTCTGCTGCACGCAGACAGCAGAAACTGCTGCTGTTCCCTTATATGGCCCAGGGAACAGCAGCAACCAACATGACAGCTCTTTCCTGTGAATGTCATGTGAAGATGTGAAAAACACTTTCGATGTCAGGATTTTACATGATTAATGTGCGAGATATGTAACACAGCTGTGCAGCGAAAAATAGGACAAAATAGTGCAAAACCTTCCACACAACTCACTCATGAGTCAACGAAACCTCACAAGACTCCAAGTAAAGAAGTCATTTCATTAATCATTGTTTTTTTTACTTACACAGCTTTAAAAGCATTTAAACAAAGACCAAAAATATAACATAATTCAATGAAAAATTACTAATGACCTAAATCTGGCTGAAAATCCATTTTTTATATCCAGATGGGCAACATTATTGGATTTATTCTAACCCAATAAGCAATACAGATACTGTCAGAAACGTTATTTTATGCTTTACAGAGTCACAGATCAGCGCTGGACTCTTTTGAACTCGTCTGTCTTGTTTCCACTGCTTTATTTACGATAACCCATCAGATTTGAATAACACTTCAAGTCCCTCGTTCTCTGTTTTTGCGCGTCTCTGTAGAAAAAGACTTTGCTTAGACAGAAGCGGTGACTGATTTAAAACTGCTTCGTGTGGTCTTTGGTCTAAAGCAAACATTCAAATTCCAAGTTTTCTGCCGTGTGTTTAAAATTTCTCTCACCCTCTCTGAACTTATGCTTTGTCTTTACAGTATTCTCTCCTATTGCTTTAATTTTCTTCATCCGTTACAGATGATATGGCCCAGGCTTGTCTCTTTCATGGTTGCTTGGTAATCTTGTTTGCAAACCGCAATTATAAAATAAAACAAAGCTGTAGTAATAATTTCTGTGCGGTTCTTGTGAGTTGGTGATGAAGTGCTGAGAAAATGATGAAATGTTTGAACATCACCATGATCTGACAAAAATCCAGTCGTTCTACAGAATAAACAACTTTAAGCTCAACAAAACATTTAACCCACAGACTAAACATTTTAGATTTGTTAGTCGACAAGGACTGTGATTCATTTTTTGGAGAACATTGAACATTTTCGGGAAGTTTGTTTGCCCTCTTGTTCTTCTGTGATAAGAAACAGACTGAACTTTGCATAAAAAAACCAACCATGTGTTTTGCCTTTCATTAAATGGTTTTATTTATTCTAATATGTTGTACAAATATTTACTGTGTTTTGAATGATCAATAACATTTTAAAAATGTTATATTTTTTTTTGTGAAGGCAAGGAAACAAATAATGGTTTTCTCAGTTTTAAGATTTTCAAACTGTTACTGGGTTAAAAAATAAAACAAAAAAATGAACTGCAATTTTATGCTTTGCCTCACTTCATATTTTTCTATAACTTGTCATTTGATTAATAAAAATATCTGATTAATTTATGTGGTTGCAAATGTATCTAGTCTCCATCTACTTCTATATATCAACAGTTTTTCTGTCCTGTTTCAATGTAATACACCAATAAAACATAGAACTTGAAATATTTGTTTTAAAATTGAACAAAAAATGTTAACATGTAAAGTATGATAATTTCCTTGCTACCACAGCTGCTTCATTTCAGAGCAGATAAACTATTAATAAAGGCGCATCGTACCTTAACATCCCTGTCTTTATTTGTACCATCTGTTCCGTGCTATTGTCCTTTTGTTGTTTTTTTTTAACGTCTTACTCACTGCCTTCCTGCCTCCTTCCTCCCCGCAGGTGTTCGACCTCCACTCGGGTCCAAAGCCGGTGGTCTTCGTCCTCCACTCCTTCCTGTCAGCCAAGCTCACCCGCATGGGCCTTCTGACGTGAACTAGCCGACTCACTTCAGCACAGACGGAAGGATTTACATTTCACAGCCGATTTTATTTTTGTTTTGTCCCCACTTTCTCGACTCACGGTTGAGGTTAGGCCTGCCGGCGGCGCTGCAGGGAAAGTTTAAAGCACGAGTCGTTTTGTTGATTGTCTCAGAAATGTGCCTTCTGGCTCCCCCTCTCAGCCTCTCGTAATCATCCCCATTTGATGTAAAAGGAAGGAGCGTTTCGCTTCGGGTCGGGAGGATTAAGGAAGCTACTTCAGCGTGCAAAAAGTAGTTAGTAAGGAGTTGATAAAATCTCTTCACATTCCACAGAGCAAAGTTTAAACCGAGTTGTAGTGGGCTGATGTAGGGGAACGCAGCACTCTAAAGGTTTTACTGAAAACCTCAGTCAGGAGGGCTTTTGTAGATACAAAACACAGAGTTGAGCACAAACTGGTCGATTTTCCGTTTTTACTCTGCCTATCATTCCATTACAGCCTTCCCATGCAGCTGGGCTCTTTTTAACTTGTGTTTGTCTTTGTGTCAGCCTGTGCTAGGAAGGTGTTTTAGAGTCACTATGCAGTCGAACAGTGTGACTCCATACTACAAGCTAGAGACGGTGTGTCCGCACGTTATCCCTAACTACTGTTTGTAATCAGGATCGCCAGCTGTGCCTTTTTAACTTGTAGTCAAAGACACTCTTTATAAGGTTTCCTTTTATACTCCATATTATAAGAGCTTTGATCATGCACAAGCAATAGTATTACTCTGATAGTGTAAACCATGTTACTGTGTTTTATAATTGTATATCTTTCCCATGAAAGCATGACTCTCTGATCAACTATCAGACGATAAGTTACTTTCTCTTTCAGCTACAACTCTTCTTTTCCCCCCTATTCTGTTTATTTATCTAAGTTGCTTAAAATTACCTCCTTTTTTTCCCCCTCCTTAACTACAACCTCTGCAGCGAGTTATGGTATAAAGAGTTGTCCAACAGGCATGCCATCACGTGACAGAAATATGAATGTATTTCAGGAGCCGCTTCATTCTTCCTTAAACCTATTTTAAACTGTTCTTTACTTTTCCTTCGACAAAGATCATCCAAACAAGCTCTCTTATTTTGTAAAGTGGCAAAAGATTTTGAAAGCTTGTCACATGACAAATGTTGGCCACGTTTCACACCACCAACTGCGAAATTCACAGATTTTCCATCAACACAAAAACAATATCTAATTTAAAAAAAGCAGTTTTCAGGATGAATCACCTCAAAAGTTTAAAGTGAAAATGTTAATTGTTTGACCTTACAGAAAATAATTGAAACTACAGCCTTGTTTCTAATTATTATTAAATTCAAATCAGGCTTCTCTCTAAATAACAAGTTAAATTAAAAGTGTGTTTTCAAATACAGCAAAAAAGTCATCAAATTAACAAAAGCTAATTTTACTGTCTGTGTGTAATTGTGAAAAGGACATGTTTCTCTAAAATGAACTGTTTAAAAAGATAAATTATTTGTATTGCTCTCATAAAAACAAGAGAAAAACAGATACAGATCTTAAATGTAAATTCACTTTAAATAAATTGCTAGTCAGTTTGTTATTTTGAAATCTAACATACTGCTTTACTTATGTTATATAGACCATATAAAGTTGCCTAACCTGACAAATTGGAGTTTTTCCACAGTTTGTCATTCATGCTAAGCTAGGCTAGTTCAACTAGAAGTTAAGTTTAGCTTTTAGCAGGATCTTTCATTTCATCTAAATTTTGATCAAAGTCATAAAAGTTTTAAAAGACTTTTACTCTGTTTTGTAATTTAAATTTGAATCATTTCCAAAAAAAAACATTTAAAAGTTCTTATTATTTGTTAATTGTACAAATCTCATTTAAAAAGATAATGTAGCATCAGTCCAGCTATTACTCGACTGAATGCTAGCTGAACCTAGCTTTGAGCAGATTTTAAACTTAAACTAGTCCCGGTTCAAGGTGTGTTTAATTTGGGTATCATAGTCCTCAACTTAAAATGCTGATAAAATTAGGACAATATGACATATAACATGATATTGAAACAATCTAGACTTGAGCAACATGCTCTGAATAAAGCTTTGTCACCATTTTTTATACTTGCATTATTATAACAACAATTGCTGATGTCCAAAGGCTTTGTGGTCTTTTAGCCTGTAAATTAGGATAAGGACATGCTAAAGACAGTGAGATGTGATTGAAAAGGTTTGGAAACAAGCTTAATCAATGGTGGCAAGGTGCACAAATTTTGTATGATTATCATTTACACACAGGCATCATCTGGGACCGGTTCATGTTTCTGAAGTTCCCCCTCAGTGAAGCCTCAGTTCTTTTAGACCTCAGACAATGTCCCATTGTGTCCACTGACTGTGCACCGCAGGAAAACAAGATGTTCTCAGAATAAGGTCTGTCCGGCCTGACTGACCCCCATACTGTAGGAAAACAACATTTTTAGAAAGTGAAAACACATTTGTGTCCAGTTCCGTTTTTAACAGTTTAAGCCTTATTAAAAACAAGTTAATGTTAACGGTGTTTAAGCAGAAGTAGACTCCACTTCCCTTATTCCACTCAGCATAAATGAAATCCTGCTACATTGTTGAGCGTACAGTAAAGATTGTTCTTGAGGCTGTTGATGTTACGTCTGCTTATATAGCTCTGATCTTACAATTATGTTAATTTACTCAATAAGCTTCAGGTTTTCCTGTTTTTAATTGATGCATTCACCTGGCAAACCCCTTTAAACCTTTGAATGTACACTTTAACCTTCTTCCTCTTTTCTTTCTTCTTATGAAATCATGGCATTCCTGTCTATGCAAATTAATGCTTCAAAGAAAGGGTTTTATTAAACCAAAGGTATTATCTGTGGCAGCTTGCGTCCTACACAATCATAAGACTGAAAAATGACAGTGCTGCTGCAACAACTTGTCATATGCAAAGTATTTTAGATATCCTTCCAAAATACAGTATACAATGTACAATACCAATGTAGTTACTTTATGTGTAAATATCAATAAAACTGTAAATTGAATGTTTTTGTCTCATTTTCTTGTGGTTTTTGAATTCACTTTGTAATTGGAGTTCATTTGAGATGTTTGTGTTCAACTTTAGTTGCTTAACTTGAAGCCAGTTCCACCTTGTGAGAGGTTGCTCATATGTACAGGGTAGAGCTTTTCTAAAGTTTTCAGATTTAATGGCTTGCCAAGGGATCTTACAAGATGTGGTGGAAGGAAACTTAATGTGGCTGCCGGTTGCCACATAGCTGCGCTGAAAAGCTGTTAAAGCTAAAAGCCTATAAAAATACTTAAACCCTGAAGAACATGCTTTACTCTAAATTTTGTGTTAGTGGACGATAAAAAGTATCACATCTGCACACTGCTACATACTTTATCTATTACATTTTATGCATTAGATATGTTTAACATTTTCTCTCTTTTTTTGTTACTTTTTAAAATTATTATTGTATATTTGTGTTTCTGTGGAGATCTTTGCTTTATGCTTTCCATGTAGCACAGACTGCTGCAGAAGATTTTTTTCTGCTAACAGCCATCGCTAACTTCAATAACTGAAGAATTTAAATTAATGAGTTACAGCATTTAATTTCCCTTTGGTATCAATAAAGTATTTTTGATCAGTTGAAATTGAGTGCAATACCTGGGACTCGGCGCTAGGTGGCAGTAACTTAACTGACTTTGGCAGCTATCAAGTTGGCTTTAATTAACCGGATCTAATGATTCCTTGCCTTCAAATTACCCACATATTACCAACATCTTTATCGTTGGTATTAGTGTGTAGATTAGCGCTAGCATTTAATTTTTCAAAAAGATGTACCTAATTGTCCAAAGATGTTTTTCTTTTAAAAATAACTACCTCAGTTTGGAGGCTTTTCTGTACCGCTTTGAAAACTTGAACCGGAAGCTTTTCTCGTGTCGACCAGCTTGTCTGAAGCTGCAGTGTTGTTGTTGCTAGCGCGTTAGCCGCTGCACTGTTCTTGTCATGTCACTAACAGCCAGTTTACCGTAAACATACTGTCACAAACAAACATTTATTTAAGCGTTCACCTTTGCGGAGGGATAAGAAGATAAAGCTGTGGCCGGGGAGCCGAAAAGTGAGATGAAATGACAACGTCAACACTACAGGTACGTCTCAGCGTTAGCTTGTAGCGCTAGCAGAGCTAACCTTTGAGTTTAAACCAGCCTGGTTCTGAGCAATTAAAACACTGAGCGTTTTTCTTCAAGTCTATTTATTGATTTATATGTAATTACTAAAACTATTTAGGATCGCCGGATGAATTGTAGATTTTAGTAGCCGAGTTTACTTGATTCGAAACCAAAACAAAAGACTTAAATACTGCACACCATAGACAGAAATGCATGATTATGTCTATGCTGCTCACCTTTCATAAGCATCTGAAGTATATATTTATTGCTACAGGTGCTACCCAAAACTATTTATCATATGAAGTAAGTGAAATGGATCGTTTCTGTTATTCAAGGTTCAGAGGTCACAAACTTTGCTCAACAGTTTTGCTTTTTTTGTCTTTTTCCTGCAACTCTCAGACAACAAATCACACATTTTGACATCTTTTTATTCGTCTGTCAATAACCTGGAACCACAAAAAAGTTATATAAATAAATTTCTTGTAGCAGAACAATATGAGTCCACATTACATTTCACTTTAATGGTAAATAAATGTGAGGTTTATCTTGCACAGCAAGAATTTCAGGGTTTGTTTTGGTAAAATTATGTCCAACATCTCTTGGAAGCGAAACCTGTAAAAGCATATTTGATTTACATCTAATGGAGTCAGCGCTTTAGCCGCTGCTCTGTTCTTGTCACAGACATGTTTGTGACAGTATGCGATGCTCTTAATGTACAACTCTGAAGTCAAGTTACAGCCACGCTTGTTCAGTTGTTTGAAAACAGAAATCTGCAGCGCAATATATTTAGTGTTTTAGGAATGACTTGTTGAAGATAAAATCGAACAGCAGGATGAAGAAGAAAAGGCATCTAAGTGACTTTGAATATTAAATTGCTGTTGGTGTGAGTATTCAGAAACTGCTGATCCACTGGGAACTTTTCAAGCAGAATAATTTCCCAGGTTTACACAGAAAATGTCCAGTAAGCGATATGACAAAGCCTTGCTGAAGTCAGAGGACACTGGGCAGACTGGGTTTGTGACTGTAGCTCAAAACATCGCTTGATACAACAAAGTCTATGCGGGATATCATCTCTGAACTGGCATGTCAATTAGATGGAAATGTGCAGAAAACCACATTAGGTTCTGCATCTGCCTAAGATGAGGAAACCGATGCTAGAGAAGTTTGCTAAAATTGAACAATTACTGTTGGCCTGGTACGATGAGTGTTGAATTCAGCCTCAGCACTCAAGATGGTGCAGTCAGAATTTGATGTAAATGAAAGGAAACAAGTGTTTGGACAGAATCTCTGTTGTGTTTGTATTTAGCTGCCTTCCGGTCCTTTTGCCCCACCATTACAGTTTTAATCTCATCTCTCCCCCTTCAGGTCTTTTTGGACTTACTCTGACATTTGATGTTGTAAAAGGACAGTGTCCAATCCTAGTCGTCATGACACAAGTGCTCTGTTTGTAATAGATTTATTCCCTTTGCACAGCTTTTTCAACATGTGCGACATCAGGGAACGTAACACCTAGCAGTGAAGCTGGAAATATGTAAGACATGCAGGACTCCTGTCTTCTATGACTCAAATTGGACATCTCTGGGTTTAAAACATCTCACGTAATATACTCATGGTCTAATGGGATTGTGGTTTGATCTGGAAGATAGTTTCTCATCATTTTTGAAAAGTTAACAAGGTCATAAAAGGATTAGAGCCAAAGTGGAAATTGGGGATAATATGAAGTCTTCTAAAACTTTCAATTAGAGAAGCAGGCTGTGTTTCGAGCGCCCTGGCGCCATGTGGCAGCTCTTAGCAACAGTTTGAACTCTCAGTCTATCCAGCGTTTGTCCTCTGAAATTATATTTCCGAATCTGCTGCAGAAAGCGATTGATCTCGTCACCAAAGCCACAGAGGAGGACAAAGCGAAGAATTATGAGGAGGCTTTGCGATTGTACCAGCATGCTGTGGAATACTTCCTGCATGCCATCAAATGTAAGTATTGCATCCCGACAATTTGCCGGCCCCTGTGGGTGCCGTGTTCTTCACGTTGCCGTGCGATGGTCACTGTGTCCAGATGAGGCCCACAGCGACAAGGCCAAGGAGAGCATACGAGCCAAGTGTATGCAGTACCTGGACAGAGCGGAGAAGCTCAAAGACTATCTGAAGAACAAAGACAAGCAGGGCAAGAAGCCCGTCAAGGAGGCACAGAGCAACGACAAGTACGTTGTCTCTCTCTTGTTTAGTTCTCGGTGCCTCGCTGAAGTATTCACACCCCTTGAACTTTTTCAGATTTTATTAAATTCCTACAACAAAACTTAAGTGGAATTTGTTTGGATTTTATGTGATGGGCCGACACAGAGTAGCCGAAACATGGGAAGTGAAAGGAAAACGATACATGATTTTTAAATTTACAGATGTGATGTAAATTTTCATTTTTTATTGCCCCCCTCCGCTTACAAGGAAACACCTTTGAAAAAACAGTTTCCAGCAGAAGTCGGATAATTTGCAGTACGTCTTTGTGTAATCCACTCTCATTGTGAGTGCAGCCGTTCTGTTTCTGGCCTCAGAGGTTTGTTAGAGAACGTTGGTAGAAAAACGACATCATGAAGACAGAGAAACTCAGCAGACGGGTCATAAAGCTGGCGTTCCAGTGGGATATTTATTCATGTGCTAGAATGGCCTAGTCAAAGCCCAGACCTAAATTCAGTTGAGAATCTGTGGCAAGACTTGAAAATTGATATTCACAAATGCTCTCCATCCAACATGACGAAGCTGAAATGGGGAAAATCTGTCTGGTTCTGGGTATGGAAACAAACCCGAAACACGGGATTCTGCAAAATACTGACCCAGGGAGGCTGAATACAAATGCACTCAACACGTTTTTGATTTTTATCCACTTGTACCAATTTCTTCAGTTTAAAGCACAGCTTTGTGTTTGTCTATCACATGAAAATCACTGTAAAGTCCTTTAAAATTTGTGGCTGTGATGTGAAACGTGGAAAGCTTTGAGGCGATGTGAATGAGGTTACGAGGCGCTGCAAGTAACGGGCTTTGAGGTCATTTTACTTTCTGTTTGTTTTTAAGGAGCGACAGCGACAGTGAGGGAGAAAACCCAGAGAAGAAGAAACTGCAGGAGCAACTTATGGGTCAGTCGACTGGCAGAGATTTTATCTCTGTCATAGAAAAAACAAACTGTGCAACTAACTGCATCACTGACTGTATTTATAAAGCAGCAGCGTCACCATGATGGCATCTTTTGGCTCATCTTCCAAATCATGGCTGATGTTTAATATTGGAGTTGCTGACTAAACTGCCAGAGACTCTCATACAGCTTTACTGATGCTAGTTTGTGACAAGTTCTACTTTTGTAATCCCACTTATCAAGTTAAAAAATATTAAAATATAGAAAATTCTCTACTGTTGCTTTCTTCATGCTGATATGTTTTTATTTGTTTTGTAGCGTCATGAACGAGCCGTGCATCGGTTTTCTCATCTGCCTGAGGTCTGTTTGTGTTTTCCAGGTGCCATTGTGATGGAGAAGCCCAACGTAAGGTGGAATGACGTTGCTGGACTGGAGGGAGCAAAAGAAGCTTTGAAGGAAGCCGTTATCCTGCCCATCAAGTTCCCTCACCTCTTCACAGGTTTGATCTTCCCCACATTCGACTGTTTCTGTAGCAACCGATGTAATGTTTCAGTGGGTTAAAAATCCTCAAGCCTGGTTTGTAAGTTTTATTTCACTGCAGCGTCTCTTCTCTCTCAGGCAAGCGGACTCCGTGGAGAGGCATCCTTCTGTTCGGTCCTCCAGGGACGGGGAAGTCCTACCTGGCCAAGGCTGTGGCCACTGAGGCCAACAACTCCACCTTCTTCTCCGTGTCCTCCTCTGACCTCATGTCCAAGTGGCTGGGAGAGAGCGAGAAGTACGTTTTACATCGATGCAGCGTTATGGATACGGACGGATCCGCAGCAAATACAGATTGATCGTTTCTGTCCGTCTCCGTCAGGCTGGTGAAGAACCTGTTCGATCTGGCGCGTCAGCACAAACCTTCGATCATCTTCATCGACGAAGTGGACTCGCTGTGCGGCTCCAGGAACGAGAACGAGAGCGAGGCGGCGCGCCGCATCAAGACAGAGTTTCTGGTCCAGATGCAAGGTGAGGAGCCACGCCAGAAAAGATTACTCCTTAGCATTTATGCAGTGTTTAGTTTAAACATTAATCGTAGCTTTTACAATAATAACATGTAGTCAGCCAGCAACAGAGCCTGTTTAGATGTTAACCACAACTGTTTGCTTATTTTAGGTGTTGGCAACAATAACGACGGTATTTTGGTGCTTGGAGCCACCAACATCCCCTGGGTGCTGGACGCTGCCATTCGCAGAAGGTCAGAAGATCAGAACACCAGAACATCATTACTTCATAACTATTAGCTTGGCTTCTGATGGGCTTTTTGTACAGATTTGTCATAATTGTAACCATTTTGGGTTATTAAGAAAACATTTTTTTAACTAGGATCACACAGCCAGAGAGGTTCGTGTTTGAATGCCCGATAAAAACGAGATGTAACTATGTAGCTGTATAATTCGGCCTACAGTAACACACTCTATGCAGTGTGAAGAAACCCCGGAAATGTAATAAGCAGAAACATTACAAAAATAAAACAGTCCGCAGTCTTTCAAAGAAAAACTTTCTGCTTATTATTGAAGAATATAAACAGGAAGAAAAACAATTTTTAGCTCATCGCCTGCAGAGCAGTTTCTAGTTGGCTGAAGCACAGATGGACTATGCTAATGATTGAGGGTCACCGTCATGTTTTTATAACATTATAGTGTGATAACAGCAAGGTGTGAGCTACAAAGTTAATATTAGATGAAATTCTGGACTTAGGATTGGAAGGAGGGTCAGCTTGGGAACCCTCAGAACTAGTGGGTCAGTGTTTTTTTGTTTTTTTTTATTAAACTTTTAAGAGGAATTTTATAAAATCTGCAAAAGATATGAAATGTTAAATAACCAGGAGTAGTTGAAGGATATGACTATTAAAGTTTTTGGTTAACCGTTGTGTGTAGTTTGATTTCTAAACGCCAGAAGCCCGAGGTTTTCCTCCCAGCTGCTGACTGTCCACTTAAAGTTGTTCTCTGTGGGATCAGATTCGAGAAGAGGATCTACATCCCTCTGCCGGAGGAGCCGGCCCGGGCCCAGATGTTCCGACTTCACCTTGGCAACACGCCGCACAGCCTGAGCGACGCCGACCTCCGCGAGCTCGCGCGCAAAACGGACGGCTACTCGGGCGCCGACATCAGCATCATCGTTCGGGACGCGCTCATGCAGCCGGTCAGGAAGGTCCAGTCGGCTACTCACTTTAAAAAGGTACAAAAGGCTCAGAGGTGCCGTGAACTGCTGACCTCCTGGATGTCGTGCTTAATATTTCAAATCTCTAATCTAGAGTTCAGGTTGAATGGTTTTCATTTCTGAAAAGGAGTGTCTGTTTTTTATTATTTTCCCTTGTTTCCCTGCAGGTTCGTGGTCCGTCCCGAAGCAACAACCAGATGATGGTGGATGACCTCTTGACCCCGTGTTCCCCTGGAGATCCTGCTGCCATAGAGATGACCTGGATGGATGTGCCTAGTGATAAGCTACTGGAGCCCATAGTTTGCATGGTGAGAGACGACGACGAAAAAAATGTGTTCGAAACCTTGAAGCAAATAAATTTTTATCATCGATTACTTTTGTTTCAACTCACAGGCTTTCTGTATTATATATATCTGTGGTTGATTTCTGAACTGTTTCTATTTAGATTTAGACAAATAATCTGGATTATCGTCTCTTCTTTTATCTTGAGCCTTTATGGTTTTAAACATAAGCTTTACATGTCAAAACAGAAAGAAATTCTGAGAAAACTTGGACCTTTTTGAACAGAAAGAACAGAAAATGGATCCCTGCATGTGTCCCAACAGCATGTAGATGGTGCTGGCGGTTGTCATGGAGACATGGTGACCCTAAGATCTTTCTTCTATAGCCGTGCATGGTGGCAAAATAAGCCTGGATTCGAGTGTCATGCTACATTTGAACTGCAGGGAGATCAAATTGATAACTAAGAGTTCTTAAAAACTGATGCATTTAAAAAATTAGAATAGATTTTAAAATGAATAGACAGGGTTGCTAATAATTTAGCAACCACTTGGTTATAAACAATTATGCATATCAGTAAATTAAAAGTCAGATACGAGTTTACTAAAAGAAATAAATTAACTTTGTAAGATACTTTAGACATGGAGTGACGTTAAGTAATGATCTAATGATGAGTTTCCTGTGTTAAATTACTGAAATAAACATACATTTTTACAGAAGTTGTAATTTACTTAAGAAAAGGCCTCATTGAATCTGTGGCCTTTTCTTAAGTAAACCAAAGAGGAAATGGTTTTTATTATGGAATCAAGAGGAAATGGTTGTTTCAGGATTTTTTCTGTAAGTTTTTATGCAAAATCCTTATAAAGAACCTACAACAGACTTTAAAAAGTAACTATCTCTAAACTATGTTGCCTATCTTTCTTCATTTTCTATTTTTACAGAAGAAGCCCTTTTCCAGTAGGGGAATCATTTTGTCCTAAAATATGAAAACAGAAATAATTTTAGTTTCATTTTGTTAGCTTTAGTAATAAAACATTTTGTTGTGGCTCCAGGCGAGTTTTATTTTGTAGCAGCTGGGGCGAAATATGCTGACTCTTGATCTAGATAAATCACCAAGGTGAGATTTTGGAGCAGGAGGTGGCAGTGAATCTTCTTCTTCTTCCTCCTCCTCCTCTGCAGTCGGACATGTTGCGCTCTCTGTCCACCACGCGTCCCACAGTCAACACCGAAGACCTGATGAAGGTGAAGAAGTTCACAGAGGACTTTGGGATGGAGGGTTGAGGGATGCCGACCCCGGAGGCTCAGACCTGCTCCCAGTAACGCCACTCCTCTTCGTCCTCCTCCTCTTCCTCCTCCTCACCGCTGTGTAGGCTTCCATCTCAGACCGGCTGACATCCTCCTGGTCTGACGTCTGTTAAAGCAGGCCACGATTATAGAACATCCGAAGGACGTTTTCCAAATGCCACATTAGACAAATCTGTGGTTTTTTGTTTTTTTTTGGTAGTTGGACAGTAGGTCTCATGTCTCTCGCCCTCATTTCTGATGATGTAACCCTGCAGAATCCTCACTACATGAACTCGGCTGCATTTTACGCCGGGAAACGCTCCAAGTCCGCCCCGAGCCGACCCGCTCTACGACTGAAGGACTGTGCGTTTTGTTGCCGTCGTGCACTTTGCTTTGGATCCACATGAAGGACCCTGATGACTGAAGGTGAAGCAGAAGTTTATAATTTCCACCAGGCATGCAAGCGTGTGAATGCATCGCAGTGTTTTTATTGTTAATGTGTCTTAATGTTTCTGTTTAAATATCAGGAGCCGGTTGTTCGCTTATTTAATGTTGAAGCGTGTCTGGCTCAGGCCTGCAGCTGCAGGCCAGTAGCAATCTGACTGAAGAGATGTGCCTGACTGGGAGAAAAACACCTCTGGTTTTTATTATTCCTAATCCTAGGGTGTAAAATCGTAAGATTTTCTGGTCTCCTTTTGTTACGTTGTAACAAATCAAAATATTTGAACTAAATAAAAAAAAAAAAAAGTTAATTCGTTTTAGCTTTATCAATGGAATAATCATAATAAAAATAATTTTTCTGCAGATTGATTTTTTTTTTGTATTCTCTCTCTCATTTAACTTTATACCAGGAAAAAAGGAGAAATCACTTTGAAATTTTGGCATTTTGCCTGCAAAATGTCCCAATTCTTCAAGTTATCTGAATTAAGAGACGCACCAATAGGAAATTCTGGTGGCACGTTTTTCCCCCTAAAGATTATACAGCAGTGTTGACGGAGGTCATAGTTTAAACTAGGGTTTCACAAATTCCATAAAATATGAAATTACGTTTGAACCCAAATTTTCCAGACATTTTTCCTTCTTTGCCTGTTACACACAGATCTCGTCACTTTAAGCTTTATTATATGTTTCTGACAATAAACAGAAGAACGAGAGTCCACCCAGCTCATTAAATACGGATAAACACAGAACGAAAGCCAGAAACTTTAAAGATAAAATCCTACCAATGATTGATTCCAACAGGTGTGATTGCTGATATTGCGAAGACGATTTGAAATATCATGCAGCTCTACTTTGAATCGTACAAAAGAAGGATTTTCCAGAATTTAGGCATAAAAATCTGATGAAGTTTTTACTTTACGCATTAAGCAAGAAAGTTGAAAAAAATTACGTTTTTCAGGATTTGACTTGCAGATCAATGGAGGAAGAGTGGAAAATTCAGATTTTTCTGAATAATTGAGGCATTTTGAGATCAAACGCAAAAAATAATCTAATTTTGACAAAATTTAAAGACTAGAAAAGAGAAATGTTTAATTTGTAAATAATCTGAAGCAGTCATTAGGTATCGTAGTTACAGTTTGGAGCAACAAATGAAACATTTAATTGCATCTCATTACAGCTGAACCAAAACAATCACTTGATTCCTAAAACCTTGTCAACGTCCATGAAGGAGAAACAGTCCGGCACATCTCTGAGATTCCCCTGCTCATGTAGTGTTAACCTTATTTATGATGATTCGTCATCTTGGTAGAGAAACAGTATGTTTACACTTGAAGTATTACCTTTCTTGCTGACTTAGCACCTTTGCAAGGCCTGATTGGTTTTGTTTTGTTTTTGCTTTTTGGGAGAGAAATCCACACTAATTTTCCTTTGAGATGCTGTTGTCTAGTTTTGTTTTCAGCCATCTTGGTTGCTAGGAGAGCAGCTGGACGTCGTCATCGACTCTGACATCAGGGCTCCAGGCTCCGTGGGTTCTGACTGAGCGATGAGACTTGTGGTGAATTGATAACTCAGCGCTACAATAGTACAGCTCTGTGTTTGTCCAGGTACCTTCTGGTTCAGTGGGAGCTTAGTTAACAAAATCCCTCGTGTGGGGAAATAACCTGCTGCTGGCTGTGTAACCATTACAACTAATTTAACCGGAGTTAATAAAAACTGACATTTCAAATGAAGCCGGTGTTGGTGCGTTGTTTACACACAAAAAAAATGTTTAGAGATTTTCAGGACTGGTTGAGTTTTTGTAAATGTTTTTAATTTACATAGTAGTTATAAAAAGTATGTTACAGTTTGAGTGGTCATTTCATTGCTTTTCGCTCCTTCGGAAATGTTTAAATCTTTTATCTAAAGACAAAGCAGAGACCGTTCAGACTGACGACATTTTTACTTACATTTGCAACACAAAAGCACAAAACCCAGCGTTTTCCTGTGGGTTAGTATTAGTCCAGTCATTACACCTCGGTTTTTCAACCTGTAAAACCTTAATCATACATTTACATTGTGCCTATCAAAGCACTGCTGTTCATTATAGAGGCAGAATGCACCAACGAAGAAAAACAAAGGCCTTTATACAAACAAAACCAACAATAAAAAGACAAGATTCGGATGTTTTTAAATATTTTCTTTCATTACCATAAAACACTTTACCAGGTTCTAATTTAATGTGAATTAATTTAGAATTTTAAAATATTGAATTTAAACACTGACAGCAATGTCATGAAATGTACCCGTTTGTGTTTAAGAAGCAGGTAAAAATGAAGAAGAAAGCACAACAAAACAGAACAGGGCTATCTTGTTATGTTGTACACTTGATAGCTTAGCCCACTTCGGCTCTTTTTGCTTTGATCGCATCAACAAAGTTGGCTTTAAAACTGCGCGATGCATCGTTAGTCTCATTTTCTCCCCCTGAACTTCGCCTCCAGTGTGGCACCGCAGCTCCCCACCAGGGGGCAGTAATCAGACTTTGCTGCTCTTCCTCCTCTTTGGCTGGCTCTCCGCCGGAGCAACCGCTCGCTTGTTTCGATGGTGCGGGAACGTCGGCATCAGCTCCGGCTCGCAGGCTGGAATAGAAGACAGGCCGCAGGGGTTAGCAGAGGTCAGAGGTCATTCGTTAACTGTCGAATAATAAACTCACGCAGAGGTTTCTCTTTGAAGTAGGAGCTCTCCAGACAATCTTTGGCGGTCGCTCTGGGACAGGAAATCAGAACCGCACTTAAATCTCGACCACACGGCGTTGTAGTAGTAATAATAACAGTAAATCCATGTGTGCTACCTGCGCTGTGGGTTGTACATGAAGAGCAAGTTGAGCAGTCTGTGTCCAGCATCAGACAGCCAGGTGAACTTGTTCTTCAGGTTGTTGTACGGCTGCTTCCTCAGGCTGTACTGACCGATGAGCGGCAGCTGAGAGAAACCCTGCAACAAACACGCCGTCTTCATGAAATACTGCAAGAGACGGAGCCTGAGAGAAATGGCAACTTCTACAGATTTTAGAGCAACAAATACACGTTTGCACCTAAAATACTCGCATCTTTTAAAAAATGTACACATTTTTTTCTGGAAGATTTCTGAGCTCTTTATTACCCCTGTAGCTACAATGGCCCTAAAATGCCGTCATACTTTCACACTCAAAACTCTCACGGTTACACGTGCAGGTAATTTGGGGGGTGAGGAAATTTTCATAACGTCCATTTTTCCTCCATACCGAGCTATGGAGTGGGATCGTGGCTGGTAATGTGAAAGCGCTTTGAAAGAGACAGAACAATTGGATATAAAAATGTGTCCCATTCACAACAGGGATTCAACTAAGTTAAAACGATACCAGTATCTAACCCTATGGAGTCACAGAACTCAAAGACATCCGAGTGCGACGGATGGCTTTGCCTGACAGAAAAGTTAGATTACGAGATTAAATAGTCCTGTCAAAACAAAATGCAAGACCTGAGACTAACATATGAAAGGCCAACTTTAAAAACAAAAAGACATTTTAAGGCCTAATTTCAGATACATGAATTTAAGACTCTAAGGATTTTTGCTTCAGCCCTCCTTCACACCCACTAACGGAGTCGGCAGCACTTTTATTAGAGGCTGACTTTTTTTTCCTGCACCATTCATTTCTGGAGGGTTCACGCTCCTGGGCCAGAGTCTCACCGGCCAGATGTTCTCGTTGGGCGTCCCCAGCAGCTGCACGATCAGGTCCACCTGCTGGATCTCTGAGGTTCCGGGCAGCAGAGGTTTGTGGGCCAGCAGCTCGGCCAGGATACAGCCCACTGCCCTGCGATGGAAACGTCACGTCTTTTACAGTGATGTCAGAGCAGCTGACGTTTCTACAACTCGAGTACCGACGTGGCACATAAAAACCTCAGCAAAGCATGAGAACACCATTTCTGATCCCAAGAAAACCAAACTTGCAAACTCCATCAGACCTGTTGGGATTTCTCACCACATGTCCAGAGCTGTAGTTTGAGTCTTCGTCCCCAGGAGGAGCTCCGGAGCTCGGTACCTGCGTGAAGGAGAGGACACGGTTAGACTGCAGACCTCAATGAGATAATGAAGCTGGATTACTGCAGAGGATTAATGGGAAGAGTTTCCACTGAGGCAGCGCAAGCACAGCAACACGGGGGGGGGGATTTCCACGGTGCATCACACACAGATCAACAGGGATCAAACAGAAGGAGACCTGATTATTCACTTTTAGACATCATCTTCAACAAGGAGGCTGAGTTACTCAAGAAGCTGGCTCTTTACAGACACCCGTAACCATGCATATTAATGGAAAGTTGAGTGGAAGGAAAACGACAGGTAAGAAATAGGGTGGGGAAGTCTAAAGTCGGGTGAAGATATACCCGAAACTTCAAAAATCTGTTCAATCCACCGTGTGAGAATGTGAAGAGGATGATATGAAAATAAAGGCCCGTAGTTCCTCTGGAGGAGCTGCTTCTCCTCCAGAAAGGATCTATTTGACAGGCTGGACAGAATTTGCTGCCAAAACGAGCGACGCTTTCCACACAGAGAATTAGAGCTGCTGCTAAATAAAAACAACAAATCCTGGGAATCTAACATTTATCCAAATGCCAGTTATGTAACAGCCAAGGTACCCGCAGTAAATTTGGGCCTAAGCCTGGATGCTCCTTTTGTCTCACCAGTTAATCTGTTGTTATGAGTTCTTTAAACCTTTGTTTTGTCTTTGTTTCTCTCGTTATTTGGACTCTGGTGCTCTTGTCAAATTCAGGATTTGAGAGCAATTTCTGAGAGTTCTGGACAAAAAAAAAAACTTACCTGGGCTCATTCAGATTTGTTACCATCATTACTTAATATGAGGACAACAAATAAGACAACTCCATGAGTTTTATGGTGCGTTCACAACTAGAGCTTTTTGAGCATGAGGCTCATCTGCTGTGTTGCGTTTCCAGCGTCTAGCCGAACCATTTGGAGCGTCAAACAAACAAAGCTAACGCGTTTGACGCGCCTCCATGTAGACTTTGAATGTAAACCAGATGCGCAAAATGCTAGGTGTGGAGCAAAATGTCAACCGTCTGCATTCAAAGTGCACACGCGTCGAACTTGAAGCGTCGGACGTGTTTTTGACGCGCGTAACGTCTTTTTGTGTGAACGCACCATCAGGCAGCTTCAAGTGAAACGTCTGGAAGTAAAAGAACAACTTGTTGCCGTTTCTGCAGATGTTCTGGATTTACTGATGGACGTGCTTCAGCGTCCGGAAACACTCACCACAGTGTGACCACTCTGGGGGTCATTGGCGGCTGGGGGATCCCGTACATCCTGGCCAATCCAAAGTCAGCTGAACCGCAGAGAAACAGAGAAGGATAGATGAACAACCAGAGCTGCAGAAAGTTTGTTTCTAAACTTGCCAACAGAGATTTTTTTTTTTTTAAATCTACAAAAAATTCCTAGAAACTCATTAAATATACAAAGAGAGGAAACACGGAAACACTAAAACTAAGAATTATTCTGGAAATGCCGACAAGCTGATAAAAATATGGCGTCACAAGCCGTAAAATAAAAGTATATGTTCTTGAAGTAACATAATTTCGCACTGGAGATGATTTTCATCAAATCTGAACTTTAATTCAGGCCAATCCTGCAATAAGAGAGACAGGGATTACCAGAGAAGCTGCTACAGCGACTTTGGTGATAATGTTACAGTACGGACTCACCGATCTTAACGCAGCCTTTGTCGGTCATCAGCAGATTAGACACCTTCAGGTCCCTGATAACGAGATAGAGCAGATTAATGAGGCAGCTGCTCTCAGCTCCGTTTGCTGCAGCACATCTTCGGCCGTTACGTTTTTTTTTTTGTTTTTTAAAGCTCCCTGTTTGCACACAGCTTCACGTCTTCGCTCTTAGAGATTAACAGCTTAGCCTGCTATGTTGAGCTGAAAGCAAGAGTTTTCAGCATTACGTGGGTGGATCTATTTGAACCTCGTTAGATCATTAGTGCTACTCAGGCTGAACTCATCGCCTGAGTTCAGCCTGTCGGGTTCAGAGTTCACAGCTTGAACTATCTCAACAAAACGTTAGCAGCTCGCCAGTTCTGAAACATTTATATCCTCAGACAGCTATTTTGTTTATGCTTGTAAGTTGATAATCTAAAAAAGTGCAATAGAAAAATAAGCAAATGGACCCTTTTAAATGATAGTTTTACCACTAAACTTGTCGTTCTATGTCTCTGAAACTAAAAGCTAGGTTATTTAATAAGCAGTTGCAAAGGAAATTCTGCTAGTTTTGACAATTTTTGATTTTTCCTTTGCCTGTAACAGTTTTTTTTTTTTTTTATTCTTTCAGGATTGACCCATTTTTAGCTCATTCCACTCTCCCATCAGCTCTGACCAGTGTCCCTTTTTTTTATGCTGCGTTCACACCAAACGCGTTTTGAGCATCAGGCGCGTCTGGTTTACATTCAAAGTCTGTGTGAGGTGCGTTTCGAGCGTCTAGCGCGGCGCGATTTGATCACTTCCCCCATCGAGCGGGTTCAATGCGTCCACATAGATGTTAAATGTAAACCAGGCGCACAAAATGCTTTTGGTGTGAACGCACCAAAAGTGCAAGCGTGTCGAACTTGAAGCGTCAGACGCGTTTTTTACGTCGTAATGCGTTTGGTGTGAAAGCACCATTAAAGAAACAATCATCATGATGTTGCCATCACCATACTTCGACATGGGTGTGGTGTATTCAGGGTGATCTGCAGCGTTGGTTTCCTACAACATGTAGCATTTTAGCAAGCCAGAAAATTGAGTTTTGGTCTCAAAAAGCAACCCAAACCGGCTTTTAGAAGACGGCAGAGGAGGATTTCTTCCAGCCTTACATTTTTTTCTTGACACCCGTCCATAAAAAGGGGGTTAGGGTTAGGAATGCACCACTAAAAGTTATCCTGTGGATCCTCCATTGTTAGCTGCTTTTCTGACCAGAGTAAAGGAAACCAAATGAAAATGTCTTCTTATTTGGGAAAAAAAAAAAAAAACTGAACATGTATTGATTTCTTTCCACCTCCCAATTGTGAACTAATTTGAGTAGTTCAATCAGGCAAATTTTGGAAAGTTTGAGGTTGTGTGAATCCTCTGGAAGACTCACCTGTGTATAATGAAGCTGTGATGGAGATACTCCAAGCCTCTGAGCAGCTGAAGGACGATGCACTTCACCTGCAGGAGAGAGGAAATATCTTCAAACAACAAAAGGGAAATGTACATGTTGACTTTATTCTTCTCTTTTAAGTAGTTTCATTTTTGGACATTTTTTGATCGTCTCAAAAGACTAAAAGATTTCATGAGCATATTTAATTTTTAAATACAGATATTGACATTTGATGGATTTTGCAGGTGTGATTTTCAATGTGGAATTTGTAGAAATTAAATCACTGAAATTCCAAGGATGCAATGTTTCCACAATGCATTAAACATTTCACAACAACAAAGGACCACATGCATGAGCAGCTATAGTGGTGGTAGTCATGGAGTAGATTACAAACTCTACTCCTAATCCTAATCTACATGGAGTAATCTCCCCAATCAAGTGGACCATCTACCACTCCCCCCTGGTCTACCCAGCCTGGTTTGGACTTAATGATATATAAACCACTAAAAAGAACAAAAAAGATTAATTTCCTATCAGATTAACCCTTTCATGCATGAATTATGATCCTTTGTGTCAGGATTTTTTTTCCAATTTTTTTTTATTAAGGCATAAAAAAAGGTAGGAAAAAATTTAGTAAAAAGGAAAAAAAATTTTTTTTTTTTTTTTTTTTTTAGGTGATCAATTGTAATTTTCTCCAAATACAAAGTCGTTATTTGAAAAATACATCAGTGGTATTGTTCTTTATGGGTTATCTGATGTCACAATATATTTTTTTACCTGCAAGAGTCGTCTACAGTAAAAGGACGGACCGGGTCGGTTGTCATGCTGTTTGTCTATCGGCCATATTGGATTTAACAAAAATAATTTCTGGCATTTGCAGCTGATGGCCAGTAGTTGATAGTGTATTTTATGATGCACTAGTGTCCACTTCAGTGGTCTGTGTGCATTTAAAACATAAAAATCCACAAGAAGCACAAGAAAATGGCTTTTAGATAGCTGTCCACTGTAGTGACCACTATGCATGAAAGGGTTAATATCAGATAAAATACAACAAGTTAGTAAAGACACAAAAACGTCACCCTCCGTTTTAATATAAACATTTAAGTGTAAAGGTAAAGCGAGATGTCTTGAGGTGTGAAACAACGCTGTATTTGTCTGGTATTCGTGCCTGGTGAACCAGAAGAGAAACATCGAAACTTTTCAGTACGTATTTGCACCCAGTTTTTCAAAAAGTTGCTTAAATAAATATAAATAGTTACCAAGCACTTCTGGTGTAAACATGTTTAAAAAGAATGCTTAACAACAAAGTAGGTAAGTAAATTAAGTGATTATTAAAATAATAATAAAAAAAAAAAACAACACATAGTAACAGAGTTTTACCTGAGCTTCAGAGAATGGCGTCTGCATGTTTTCCAGCAGACTGGCCAGGTCCTGTTCACAGTAACTCATCACCAGAAACAAACTGGAAGAAAGAGACACAAACTTGCACTTAGTTTTTCTGCACATACTTTTTCTTTTCTTGTTTAATTGATCAAGTCAGTGTTATGCACGTTGTTATATTTTCACACACTTGAGGTTAGGTTTCAATGATTTTAGAACCTATTTGCCTTACATACAAAGCAGCATCTGGCTAGTTCCACCAGTGTATGAGGCCATTTCATTGAAATAATTTATTAGTATTTTAAGTAGATTGCTGTTGGCTGTGTATCTGTATAAGACAGGTTTCAGTGGGTTGGTACCTCTCCAGATGGCTGCCTACCACCACCTCTTTCAGCTCCACAATGTTTGGATGTCTCAACCTCAGCAGCAGTGTTATCTCTCTCAAGCTGCTGATGGGAATCCCTGACAGAAAAAACGAAATACTTTAAGAACTTCGTAGTATTTGTACAACTTTTAGTGGTTGAGGGTGAATTTTTCATTCATTACGCCCCTTGTATAGTTGCAGACATGTCCAGAATTAGATTTGTAGCAGTAAAATGTCCTCACCATCCTTCTCGTTGTCCATGCGGACCTTCTTCAAAGCTACTATCTCATCCGACTTGGTGTCACGGGCTCGGTCTGAAGGAAGAAGAGAAACCGTTCAGTTCGTCGACGAATCGGACATAGTCGATCTGAGTCGATCTAATGTGTCGACCAAACTTACACACAATGCCGTATGTTCCTTCTCCTATTCGGTTGAGTTTCTCAAACTCCCTGACACTTCGGCAGCTTCCAAACTAAAAGGATTAAAAATAAATACTGAAAAACATACTCGGAAAGTACTGAGTAGCTCTGAAGGACTGGACTTTTCCCACGTAGGTTTTTCTTTTTTCCTCCCTATGTGACTGCTTTGACACGTTGTAGCACATGCCGATAATCACCATATGCTACGTAGATGTATAAAATACTGTCAATTATATCATGTACGATCCATTCCGTCAAACATACATAGTTTCACTAAAATTAGCCAAGTCGAGAACGAGGTTCGGCATTGTTTCCAGCATTCATCCACTCACCCTGTCATTCTGGGGCACTGTGAAGGTTTTCTTGTCTTTAATGGACTTCAGCTTTATCGAGTCCGGTTCATCCTCGCCGACAGCGTCCATTCTCTGAGTTTTTAAAAGGTTCTGCAGCTCAGACGAGAAGAGAGACGTCAGGTAGGACTTCCAATAAGCATGGCGCCGTTGAAGTTTGTTTTGTGTCCACACGGAGGACGACAAAGAGCTTTCACGGAGTTTGCGGCCATTCAAATCCTTTCCATGAGTGTCAGTTTTGGGGTCAAACATAAATATCTGCAGGGAAACTGTAATGAGAAAGAAAACAAATTATTTATTTAAACCGTACAAAACCGAGGCAGTTGTAGACATATAAAAAACATTCTACGTAATCACACGTCTACAAATGGTGTGATATTTGCACACATTTTTGTTTTGACTACATTGCTTTAGCTGCAGCTCATAATTATTAAATTACTTTATAACAAAAAGGTCAAAAGTTTCATGATTTGAACAGATAGATATTTTGTTAATGTTTATTTAACAAATGCAAATAAAAACAATTTACTTAATGACTGTTAAATTATGAAAACAATTATTGTTTAACCTTAGGTTGCTCTGTGTGAAATTTATTTACAATGGTTTCAGTGTTTATTTCCTGTGCTAAAGCTCATAATCATGCAAGACAGTTTGTTTTCCTATTTGATCTTCATCAAGTCATTTAATACTTTTTCAAAAATTGAGGTATATTATAAAAATGTGTTTATTTAATGTAATAAAATTATCACCTAATATATATGCGTCACTCTCTCTTGTGTACATATCTACATACATACAAAATGGGAAACTGAAATACTTTAACAGTTAACTTCTTGCTCAGTCCATCCCTTATCTTCATATTTCCACTACTTTGTCCATTTATGGTATAGAAAAAGTTTGTTTTGGGTTTTTTTTCTCTCCAATCCTACTGCTCTATGCCAGGATTCACTTTCATAGCAAGCAAATGTCTTTTAAGTAGTATTTACATCATGTTGCATTACTGTCTGGTTGTGATTTTCCTCCCCACTACGAAAGGTGTAGAGCCAGGCCGCCGCTCTTTCATGGCATCAGCTATAGTGACGTTGGACGGCACAGCAAAGATGTCTTCTCGTGACGGAGCTGTGATGATGATGACAGGCGCATGGCAGGAAGTGTTGGATGAATCGGTCTCGGTGTTGGGCTGTGATGAGACGTGGTTCTCTGAAACTTAAAAGTACAAAAGTTAAGTTTTATAAATAGCACTTTCCTAACCAGACTCACCAGGTAAAAATGAAAAATAATCTCAAGAGTGATTTGTGAGATTAATCTGGATTTAGTATATTTACTAAAATGGTCATTACAGTCACTTTCATTGGACCACATGACATAAAATTTCAGCTCTATTATGTTGCTTCTGGAGTAATGGCTTCTTCCATATTGAGAGGCTTTTCAGTAAATTGAAAATGTCTTCTCACCAGTTTCAAATTCTTTTGTTTTTATTCCATTTTATTTTATTCCGTTCAAGTCTGGGACGCAGCGTGTCATTCCCTCAGGGTTTAAACTTCCATATAAAACAGATGACTGTCACTTCCAGACATCTGGACATTTTACCTGAGGGTTAACCAGAAATGTGGAGGTCCAACATTTCTCATCTTAAGTTCTGTAAATTAATTTCAGGACATTGACATGTAGTGGGTGAAGCTGAACTCAAACTCATAACCTTCTTATTGCCAGACTATGGTTTGGGAAGCGTTCAACAAGTGTTTTTACCGCTCTTCTTGACAGAATTCAACTGGTCAGAATCCAGGCACAGATTTAGCTTTTAAGCACTGCCCATCAATATTTAATCCAGTTAAAAAGAAAAAAATCAAATGCCTAATATGTGGTTTTGATGTGTGTGTGTGAGATTCCTTTTCTGTTCGAACACCTAGCAAGTTGCAACCATCTGGAAAACCCAGAAGGCTTGATTGAAACACTTTTGCAGAGAAGAGCGGGACAAAAATCCTCCGCAGTGATGTAAGAGGATCGGTACGAGTTATTTGGAACGCTGGATTGCAGTCACTGATGTCAAAAGTGGCACAACGAGTTACTAGATTTAGGGGGAAATTAGATTTTCACACAAGAGCAGGTTGGTTTGGAAAGCTTTTCCCTGAATAAACAAAATAACCATTTTAAACAGCATTTTGTTGTTACTCAGGTAATCTTTTCTGACATGCAAATCTGTAACAATTTAGCATAACAAAAAAGAAATCAGTCAGCAAACACATTTTTACAGCAATGTATTGCATATTATTTTCAGAAAACCTTGTGTTTCATAGCATAAATAAATATCAGCGTTTGAATTAACTGACTGGTGCAAAGGCTGTCAGATTAAATAACCAAATAACCTCAGGAATGTAGACAACGTTGACTGGTGCTACATGCTACTTTTCTTTTAAGTAGACTGTGATTATTATCTAATAAATAATAATAAAAACTAAAATCAACTGGCATGCATAAAATGCTTTCCTGACAGTTTATCCAGGGACTAGCAGGCACTAATAGAAAAGAGTCTTAAGAGCACGTTATCCAAAGTAAAGCACGGTGGTGGCTGCATCATGCTGGGAGTCCGTCTTACAAGTGGAATCAGTGTATTGCATAAGGTGAATTGTGGCCTTTGAATCCTTGAAATTTACCTCAAATCAACAGCAAGAAAGTTGAGAACTGATTAAAAGTTGAAAATTAATCATTTAAAGATCAAAACTGAGGTGGTGATGAATGTATTTTCTGTCTGGAAATTTATAAAAGAGCCACTAAAAATGTCTTCAAACCATCAGTGAATCCCTGGCACTGACCAGTTAAGTGAAGGCATGTTTAGTTTTCACTTATTTAAAGTAACTTAAAATGAAAGATAAATCAATTTTTGGTATTTTCCTTAGCTGTATAAACATCTTTGTTGTTATTTTACCATCAATGCACAATTATAAAAAACTGTTTTTATGTTTTGCTGTTAAGCAGAATTTACAGTTGACATTATTCTGACTGGGACCGCTGCTGTTTGGGACTCATTTTAATGGTTTCTCTCTTCACCAGATGCCTAAGCCTCCTCTGTTATGTCCTGCTACTTGATATAAAACCAGACTGTTGACCGTCAATAGCCTTAGCCCAAAGTGCAGCTAGAGGTGATCTAAACTGTCCCCGCTGACGTGGACGTCTCCCTTGGTGCGTGTTTACACTAAGACCTGCGGTCAGTGTTTGGCAGTCCCTGCTAAATTGGATTGTTCTAGATTCCAGATGGCATCGAGACTGTTTGGCTTTCATTATATGAGAAGTACCTGGTGGAGCAACGCCGAGACTTGTTCACTAATTACAAGACAGAGCCCAACACATCCTGAATGATACAAACTTTGTGTAAATTTGAAGCTACAATATACGCCACAAACTGTTTTTGTACAAACAGCAATGCAGTAAGCTCCATCTCTTATCAATCACTGAGTTTAACCACCTCCAAGGTTCAGATATACAGTAATAGCCAATTTCTAGATATTTTAAAGTTGTGTTTTCATAATAATTAGATCTTCTGCATCGTTGTGGGACATCTATGCTAAAGTTCATCATGAATTCTGATGCCAAGACAAAATAACACTAATAAACACAAATGGCTTTTAAACAATTATTCTCTTAATTTTCCCTTTTGCTGTTTAATGTATCTCCAGCCTGTGTAATATGTACGTATATATATATTGCTCACCTGAATCTTGTCTCTGACTCGCTCCAGACCCCATTGGGCTTCAGTCAGCTGTTAAAAAGTGCATACATGTCCACACACTTGACGTTCACATGCTGCCTGGTCTACAGGAAGGCAGAGTCGCGGCTTGCATTCATGCCGACCTCCCTGTTCCCGTTTCCCTCAGTGCCTCAGTCTGAGTGAGGGACGACTAATCCTGCGCAGTCTCTTAAGGCAATGTTAAGAGATCCTGGATTTAAAGGGCAAATCTTGTTTAGGAGTGAACACAAAAACACAACCTTGTTTCCAGGAATGCAGGAAAGCTGTGAATGCAGTGATGTCTCTCCATCTAACTTTAAATAAATCATATTCAGTTCATACACATCTTACAGTCATCTTCTTTAATCAAAATCTTTGCTGGCCTCATCTGGCCGTCCCTATGAACGTTTTCTGGGGGCCTCACTGTGTGTAAATAAAAAAATCCCTTAAATTTTCTATTACACCATTTTGAATGATGAATATTATGATTTTATATCACTGTCAGCTACAGAAGTCGCCACATTATCCCTCTTAGACTGTAATTATTTCAATTTAGTAAATTCAGTGTTTTACTTGACCTCTACTTAAACCCATTTCAGAAAACAAGCATTAAAATCCGACTGAATTTAAACCATAATAATCCACATAAGTATGCTTTATTATTGTGTTATTACCTCTCTTTCTTTTTGTTGCTAATACTACTAATAAAAATATAGACAGAAGCAGCATTAGCAGAAAGAAAGTACTTGCAGAGATTTTTTTTTGTTATTGAATGTTGCCATAAATCGTACATATTCTATGAAAAATTCTATTTTTAATCTAAATTTTAATTAAACCGGCTAAATAATTGATATCCTTCACAATAATCAATGTAAAACAACTTTCATTTGCATAATTTTCAGATTAAACATATTCATCCATTTTCCCTGGCGCCAATCTCCAGCGGTCAATGGGAGAGAGGCAGCTTACATCCTGGACAGGTCGCTAGTCTATCGCAGTAAACATGTTCATTAAAGATTTGATTGTCCTCATTTGGAAATGTGTCCTTATGCAATAAACTCTAATGGCCGTCAAGTCATGGCTTTTATTTCTTGACAAAATACCTGAAACAACAAGCCGACAACGGGATGAGCATTAACACTGAACATGAGAATCAATTGTACAAGTTTATAATGCAGCAACTAACGCATCCAGGTCCATCAGCGCAGGATTTACAAGTAGTTACTGGGATTATGGTGCATTAAAAAGCTAAAATACTTCTAAAAACATCAGATCAAGGATTTGAAATCACTTTACCTAAGAGGCCAAAATTGGTCAAACATTCAGGGAAAGATAAAAGGCTCATGAAAAACAGCATGAACAGATGTTTGTTTATTCTGTCCTGTGCTTTCCTCTTATTTGTAACAGCCGGCCAGTTGAGCCCGATGTTGGGATTACAAGGATTCACTCGCCCAACGACGAAGGTACTCCAAGTCCTCTTCATCCTCATCCTCACCCTCACCCTTGTCTTCAGCCCCGTCTTGAACCCCATCCTCAACCTGGTTTTCTACCTCATCTTCTTCCATAGCGCCTTTGGTAAAAAATAAAAGCAATGATGCAAGAATTCAAGGTGTCACAAGGGAACTTAGTTGACTGAAAAAAAAAAAAAACGACACAAATGTTTTTTTACCAGGATGAGAAGGTGAAGCCGAGGACATCACTGGAGAAGGATGGACTTTGTCCTCTTTTCTGCTGGCCTCCAAGAGGCTCTCATCCAGGGTTTTTTTAAGTCTCTCCAGCTCTGCCAGCAGCTCATCCTGATACAGGAAAACGCACATTTTCATTCAAGCACCCCAGGAAATCTACTGTCTGAAGTGAATCGATAGTTTTTTGGACTTTTCCTGCTTTTCGTTCACGCTTAGTCCAGGTGCCGTACTGCGTAGGTACATGACTGAATGGAGTGAAAAAGCAGCTGAAATCCAAAAGAAAACTTTTAATCCCATCTAGAAAACACGATGGAACATGACTCTGACACAAACGTCAGAGTCCCTGAAAGCAAATATAAAGAAATCAGGGACTTTTAAACTGTGCTGTAAAATTTTTTTTACAGAGTAACTCGCAAAACACTCTTCGGCATAAATGAACACAAACACCAAGAGACACCACAATCTGGAAAAATCCCTTCTAACTAAAGGAAAGATAGAAAACTTCCAAAAAACTACAAGTTATCCTAAAATACCTCAACAAATTCGACCTGCTCCACCTCCTGGTTTACAGACTTGTAGAGATTGCCTGACACCTCGGTCATATCATCTTCCAGTTTGATGCCCTTAATCATGTTGCTCACTTCGGTCATTTCCCTGCAAAGCACCAAAAAATGTTACAGCCCAAGTCATATTGTCAGGTTCCAATTTCCGCATTCATAATAATAAAAAAAACACAGTCACAGTAGTAAAAAAAAAAAAAAAAAAAAAAAATCAGACATTTTACATGTTTAAACATGCATCTATGTAGAGTTTCTGGGGTTTCACAAACTCCTTCATTTAATTTCCCCTTGTGAGCAATAAGTGTTTTTTAATTGGGACTGAATTGAGTTTGGCTTATTCTAAGATTTAAAAAAAACAATGGTGGCGCAAGAATCGGTGGCGTATTTTTTAAAAGTGAGATTGTTGTTTCTATTTATATTGACACTTTTTATTATTAATTGTTTCATTTTATTATTAATGTGGCCTTGCAACAACATTTCGCTCAGTGGGTACGTTTTAAATGTACAACTGAACGACAAAGTAAAAATAAAATGTAAAAATTAAATTAACATGACAAGAATGACAAGAATATTTTTGTAATAGTAACTTTCCACTCTCTTCTCAACATGGTTTCATGCATACCTGGACATGGACAATGTACAGATAAACTCAGTGTTGGAAACCTAAGTTCCTTGAATTTATTCTGACTTAATTCAACCAATGTATAGATTATTGATAATATTTTTCTTCTTACTTGTTTTTGGAGGCAGATCTTGTGGCCTTAACAGCATGGTCAACATACCGCTGATGTTTCTCATACCACCTCTTCCTTCTCAGAGCATGCAGAGCAGCTGGTAAGACAACAGACAGATAAGTAGATGCGCGACTAATACCGAAACTGTTCTGACTTTTGAAAGATTTACAAATGTTTCCAATCTTGTATCATTCAAACTTTCAAAGTTTTCTTGAGAAATCAGAGTATCTTCAGTCAGAGGTTTCTTCATATTCGTTGTGATACAGGCCGCTACAATAGCTCTTTCCTGCCAACAGCCATGAACATCTTCAATAACTCTTTGAAGAATCTGAATTAATGAGCATTGGGATTAATAAAGTATTTTTCAATTTGAACATGATTTTTTCCCCCCACTTTTTGTGAATGTATAAATGGTAGCTACATCACGAATAAAATTTCAGAACAATTATTTGTCTACTATAATGAAACTATGTCAAAATGCATAAATTATATTCTTTATTTACGCAATATTTGAATACAAACAGTTTCCAAGGAAACGCTCAAGCTTTTAAGTTAGACTTTATTTTCAACATAGGTCAGTCACTCTTAACTCATTAAGACTGAAACTTACCTCCATTTATTAAAAGTGTAAAAGTAAATTAAATATCGTCCATATTCAAATATTTACTTCACTATTTAACTTATTTTAAATTAAGCCTTTCAAATTCGGCTTACAAAGGTCGCACTTCCTTAGCTAGCTAAATTTATTAGCTGGATTCTAGCTAGCCAGCTCTTCTCAATGATTGTTTTAAATGATCATTTTGTAATACGCTACTATAAACGTTTTTTGAAGTAATGTTGGCAAGTTTTACGGTCTATAAATTTTGAGAAAAAATGCTTTCCCACCTCTTCTATTTGGTCCGCAGTGTTTCTTGGCACACAAGAGATCGAGGTCCATGTTTCTAGCAACGTCCCTCTGCCTGGATGCTAGCCGCTGTCGTCCTCACCAAGATGGCAGCGATCTGCTTCTCCCACGCTTTTCGAAGCAGATAAGTAACTCAAGATGTCTGGGATTATTTCTGGTGCACCAAACCGCAACTTCAGATGGTAAATACTCGGTAAATGTCAGTAAGAAGATGGGAGACGGCAGGCTCGGTTCGTGGCCGCTGTGGATGTTTCTTCCACGCCGCCTCTGAGTTTAAAGGAAAACATTCTCCAACGGCGCAGCTAGCAACAGGCGAATCCTCAGAAAACAGATGATTGAGATTAAAATAGTTTGATTAAACATTTAACTACTTATCGTGGAGGGTTTTTGCTAAATATATTCTAAAAAGCAAGAGCGATGCAACTTTTCTTACTGTTTTTGTTTCCCTTGTTTTCATCAGTGTTGACGTTACACCACGAATCCTTTTTTTATGCGTTTTTTTTTTTCCTTTTACACCGATTATAATTATTTATTTAGGGGTTTAATTAGAATTTTAAAGTTTGATTACAGTGTTTACAATATTTAATCATTTTTAACACCATATTCCGACATACGCTATGCCATAAAATACGTTTTGTTCTCATTTTAATCTATCAAATACTACAAATAAATGAAATTTAGAAGACCACATGATCACTATTATAATATGTTATGCTTTTTTTTTGTATTTGAGGGATATTATATATTTTTCCAATACATCCAAAACAATTCTATTCTATTTTCATAAATATATTGAGATACAAGGAAGAATATTTTACTTTTTTTTTTTTTTGTCTCTTTCTCATGAACTGAGTAAATTGCTCAATATTAGAGGGACAACAGACAAGAATGACCAGCATAAACAAAATGTTTTCTCAGTCATGGCTCCTGTCTTAAGCCTCTTTTCTTTTTAAAGGTGAATTTTTTGAACCAAAAATGTTTAGAAATTAATAAATAAATAATTTCTAAATGACTGGTAAAGGACAAATGAGGTATATTATAAGATATATGAATGTATTATAACAAATTCTGCTATACACAGAAATACGCAAACAGATAAACACACCTCAGAGCTGCCAATAACCCACTGTAAAAAAACAAAAAAAAAGCTTCAATGAACAACTGCATCACAATGACTTATTTATTTATTTAAAACATTTTATTAACATTATTTTGGGTTTTAAAGATTTGGTAAAACAGAACAACTGTAACAGTCAGAGGGTTAAAAAATTCACTTTTTGAGAAGTTATTCTCTCTTCCACTGATTCATTCAGTCAAAGTTAATGAAATCAGTCGATTAAAATTTGTAGAAAATAGCTTTAGAAAAATATTATTTGCCTCAATGGAATTCCTATTAAAGCTTATATGTTTGGGAACAATCCTAAAACGAACTAAAAGATCAAATATAGAATAGTAAACAAAAACAAATTTTTTTTAAAATGAAAAATTCTTTGGTCTTTTCTGAATAAATCAGTAATTGTACTTAAAGATGGATTAGCACAGCAACATTTTAGCCATTGGCCTCCCCCCAAAACAAATCAGAGCCAAATAAAACAGATTTGAAGTAATAAAAAGGTGGATATGCTTTTGTAACGGGGCTCAGGATGATGATGCGATGAGTCTAAAACAAGCAGGTGCTGTAGAGGGTGACCTTATGGCTGATTTCCTGCAGCAGCTTCTTCACTGCTGCCTCCATCTCAACCAGCTGTTCAGCTTTCAACTCAAGAGTTCGCTGATTGTCATCGTACGACTTTTCCAGATCTGAAACAAGACAAAAAAAAAAAATTTTTTTGTCAGACATCTGTTGTGTTTTCTCGGTAACTCTTAAATAAATGATAAGCCAAGAAAATAAATGGAAAATAAATAAGCAGCATTCCTGGATTCAAAGGATTGAATGACGGGTCGTAATGATAAAGGAAGAACAAGTTTTACAAATTATTTTGTTAAAGATTGCTCTGAAATTTTAGAGAACAAGAGATACATTTATTTTTTTTTTTGTACATCTTGGTCCAGGACTTGCACCAAATATCTCCAAAACAAAGATTGATTAAAAATATTGACAACAATCTCATATTTCTTTCCAAAATACCAAATGAAGAAAATTTGCAAGAAAATCCCTTACAACCAAGAGATTAGAGAAATCAATAATTCATTTGGTAAAATAACATTTCCATATATTTCACTTTATAAAAATAGTGAAAAGCATTTTTTCTCAAATTAGTGACATATGTCTTTACGTCCTCCGTTTTTAAAATTAGAGGAATTATTTGTTGCTTGATTAGATCACTTTATCAACAAACATAACATTTTATGTAGAAATCTATTTGGGCTTTGCAACAATCCTTCCACCTCTACATGTTTGAAGAAAGTGCTGGAATAGACAAGAAACATGTTTTTATAAATATATTCATAGACTTTAAAAAAAGCTTTTGATACCATTGATGACAGTATTTTGCTGGAAAAGTTCAGTAAATATGCTATTAGAGGACCGATACATGAATGCACTCCAGTTAATTAGAAAAACAAAATGTTATGTTTGATTTATATATAAAACCGTGGACTATCCCAGGGGTCACTCATTGGGCCAAAGCTTTTCATTTTATACATCGAGGATTTTTTTCACTTCTCTTTGCAGATGACACCACTTTTATATTCTAGTGAACATTTGACAAAACCAAAGAGAGTAGATTTTTTTTTTCTTTTAATAATAAAAGGTATATTGAAATATATTGACTTAGGAGAGTGCTGGGTCATTTTTTATATAATTTTTGTGAAATCACCTTTCAGCAACTGCAACTTGTCGCTGGCTTGCAGCAGCAGCTGTTTGGCCTGGTTCTGCAGCGACTCGGCCCTCTTCTTAGCGTCGGCCACACCCGCCGCTTTCTGATCTATCAGCTGTTCCACTGTGCTGTACTTTTGCTTCACCTCCGACTCCAACTCCTAAAACATGCACAAGGACATCAGAACAGCAG
Source organism: Girardinus metallicus (assembly GCA_903067095.1). Classification (NCBI taxonomy): domain Eukaryota; kingdom Metazoa; phylum Chordata; class Actinopteri; order Cyprinodontiformes; family Poeciliidae; genus Girardinus; species Girardinus metallicus. The sequence goes on along the minus strand of CAEGAE010064346.1, from coordinate 59,385 downwards.
AGGCAGAATTGCAGAAAAGACTAAACTATCAGACGGGTGAGCCCACCTTTTTGACCTCCTCTGCTATCCTTCCGATGTCTGCGGCTTCCTGATTGGCCAGCTTGGTTCTCTGAGTAACATTTGCGGATTTATCGGCGAGCAGCTTCACATCCTGCTCGAGCCTCTGCAGCCTCTGGGTGGCGTTGTACAGCTTTGACTCTGCATCTGCCGTCTCCGTCTCTACCTGAAAACACAATATGTGCTTCTTTATCAGATCTGACGTCAAGGTATGATGAGGCGAATATCGATGGCAGCTGTCACTGACGGAGGAGAGCAGCTTGGTGGTGGTCTGGATGTCGGAGGCGGCCTGCTGGATGGCGCTGCTGGCAGCTGTGTGAGCTCTCTGTGCTTCTTCCAGAGCTTGTTTCACTTTCTCTGCAGAGTCCTTCGTATCCGTCGCCTGCTTACTAAACAACAACAACAACAGAAAAGTCTATTTAATGTCTATGTGAAACAAATATACTGTGTACCTCCTGTTGTGTTTTCACTAAGTTCTCTGAGAGACCTTTAAAGTGGGTCACCTGGCTTGGCGGGCCTGGTCCAGCAGAGTCTCTGCCCTCTGAATGTCGTCGGCGCTCTGCTGTAAGATTGCCTCCACGTGTCCCAGCTCTCCCACCTTGTGTCGGATCTCATCCGTTAGGTTCTGCAGCTGAGCCGGTGTGGTCGGCATCTGCATGGCCAGAACTTCATTTGCCACCAGTTCGATGCTCTCCAGGTCTGCAGCGTCCTCTGAAAAGGCCACAAGAGTTTATATTCGACTGGATCTTTTTGGTTTTGTCTCCAAGTATCTTGTTTGCCTAAAATGGTGTTACAAGGGATGGTTTTGAACACCAGGAATACCTAGAGATCTTGCTTTAAATAAGGCGAAACATACGTGTGAGGAAATCTTTGATTTGTCTGATCAAGCTTCGCAGCTCCTCGTTGCTCTGGTCAACCTTGTGCTTGGTTCTGTTGGTCTTCATCAGGACATTCTGGGCACTGAGCTTTGCCTCATCGGCCTGCATTTTCACCTCCAACACCTGAGGAGAGACTACAGCTGCAGACAATCCTCACCGTTCAGCTCAGACCACAAACCAGGACTCCTGAGACCTACCATCTTGGAGAGCTTCTCCACCTCTGCCATGGCGCTGATGATTTCCTGCTCGGCCTCTTGAGTCTTCATCAGGATGCTGTTGGCTGCTGTCACTGCACCGTCACATCCTTGTCCTCCACACTTGGGCTGACCTTCAGGGTCTACACAGCCCAGACCTCCGCAGGGCGAAGACCAGCAAGAGTCTTGGCCAGATGATGGACTGCCACAGGTCTGCAAAACCCAGGACATAAAAAACAAACAAACAATAAAATGCTAAATCTGGTGAAAGACAAGGACTTTTTGAATAAAATACAGAAATGACCAGCAGGATTGTAAGGTTTGATTTACATACTATGAAGTTGACCCTACCAAGATCATGGATCAGTCTGAAGAAATCAAAAATATGTTAAGAGATCATGCTTGGAAAGGAAATATCCTTGAAATGGGCATTTCATCAAGACGAGAGCCCTAAAAACTCCAATAGAAAAGCAGCATCTTGGTTGAAGATACAGTTCAAGATTGTACTGGTTGGCTCTGGTGCAATCAGAACAATCCACGGGTCTTAAACCAATAGAAAACTGAAGGTGGGAGGGGATTTGACACATTTTGTTTATATGACAAAATGAAACAAATGCAGAAGATCTGTGGAACACGATAGTCCTGGACTACCAGGAATTAGATCGATTCCATGCAACACGTTGGAACCAGGACTTAAACCGTTCCTATACAACATAAAATCAGTTCAGTGGTTCACATTAGAGGTAAATATTCAAACATTTTCTCAGTTTAACCTGTAAATGTTGAGTTTATAAGACATTTATTTGTTTTAAACATCCTCATATTCTTTTTTCCCACTTTCTGTAGCACATTTGATTTATATTTCTTTATGTTTTTCCTGCAAAACAAATAGCATTGTTTTCCCAATGCATTTGTTAAGATATAAATAGACATCATCATAATATCTTACTTTAAAAAAAAAAAACACTGCTTTTATTTGTAACACAACTGTATAAATCAGATTGTATAATCTGCAGATGCTTTACCTTATAGCTGATCACTGATAGGTCCAAAGTCTCCATCTCTCCAGCCAGGTTGTCCAGCTTCTGAGCATGCTCAGACTGTCTCTCCAGAAACTCCTCCCTGGTTTGGTTCATTTTGTCTTCTGTGAGTTGCCGTAGGGCAGCAGAAGATTCAACTGGGCTGCCGGCGTTGATGGTTGAGGCATTTGCTCGCGCTTCAGCTGCTTGAGACTGCAGGAAGTACTTGGTGACGCTGTCTGTTGCCCCTGGTAACAGAAAGACTTTATGTTGTGTAGATCTGAGAGGATCATCATTTCCATGCTTATAACAAAATAACTGATCCATATTGCGGCGTTTTTGGTACAAATGATGATGATCATAAGGAAAAAATTAGGTCTGATATGCCCTTCCCTCATGCCAGATGAATTGGTTGCTTCTTCAGTGAGAAACCAACCTCAGAAAGCAGAACAAATTTTCTGAAATGTAATCAGTTCAGTGATTGACCTGCAGGGGGAGACACAGCACATGGATCTGTTCCAGTCTAAATATCATTTAATGTTGCAAAAACCTGTTAATCAGGGAATGACTGCATTTAAGGTTATTTAATTTACCCAGTACTGATTCCCAAACAGATTACCGTCCATTTCTCGTAAGTTTTAGTGCTTTAATTTTGAAAGGATCGTGTTCAACAGCTCTACAAGCTTTGAGCTGCGAGTCTTTACCTCTAATGTCGGAGTTCTTGATGAACTCCACTTGGTCCAGCAGCTCCTGGACCGTTCGCTCCAGTTTCTGAGCATCCGACGTCACAGGGTCCAGTTGGGTTTTAATGCCAGAGTCCTGCTCAGCCACCAGATCCAGAGTCTCCTCGGTGTTGTTCATGGTCTGGCTCAAAGCAGCCATCAGGTCGCTGAGACAAAACGGAGATCAGAGTCCACATCCAGCTGGGACATTTTCACATCGGATCCCGTCTGACCTACCTGGCCTGTTGCAACAGGTTTTGGACCTCAGTCAGAGGCTGCGAGGCCGGATCTTGGTCTAAGATGCTCTGGATGTCTGCAGCGCTTCTCTCCATGCTCTCTATAGACTTCCTGTACGGTCCGCTGATTCCACTGGCTTTAATGGAGTTGACTTTGTTGACCAGTCGGTGTGTCTGATTGGTCAGCTGACCAATGACGTTGTCCCACTCTGAGAAACACTGGTGGCACCGATGGCAGTCTGGGAAGGTCCCGTGGAAGCCACGGGCGCAGACGTCGCAGCGAGGCCCGGCCACGCCCTCCTCGCAGACGCAGTGGCCGCTCACTTTGTTGCACTGTGGCTCCAAGGTCCCGCGAGGGTCGCAGTCGCATGCTGAGGAGACAAACACCATGACTTTATTCTGAAAAGCTGAAATCCACCAGTTTCTCACACAACTTCACCTACTTCAAAGTTAAAAGAAGAAAAAAAAACAACCCAGTAACATGAGGATTTAAGCAACACCGGAAGTGCTGATCTGTGGTTCCCCAAAGTGGATATATGCAAGAGTCAATTAAGAATGGAAAACTTTGTGCACTTTTCTCTTTTTAATATCGGCAATAAATTAAACAAGTAACATTTTAATGAAACAAAACAAACAGGTCTGAAAAAGGGACGCAGTAGTTTGAGTTTGGATGTGTCGTTTTCCCGGAGTGACCAACGCAAGCACACCGGCTGAGGAATGGGATGGCATCTCACAGCACTGTGTGACCAGTGACCACACCCTAATTATTAAATTACAAGTGTGTCATGTTTCGTCCAACCCAATGATTGGTTTTTCTGCATCTGGTTCAGATTAAGAAACGGCTGCTTTCAGATGTAGAAACTAACAGCAACAAACCGGGACTTTTCTACTCCAAACTTCAGTCAAAAACTAAAGACCCAAAAAGTACCGCTGACTCTCACAAAGTCCAGATTGTAGGAGCATTTTTAATAATATGTCCCTGCAACACTTGTGTCTTCCTGCTGCCGCTATCTTCATGCTTGTAATTCTTCCTTTTAATCCTTACATCCTGAAGAACAAGCTTCTTCACTTTCAGCATCGACTCTTTGGTGTGAAGGACCGATTTAATTTCTTTGTGTATTTCTGAGTTTTGTGGCGGTTCTGATCAATCTGGTCCTGTTTACATGGAACAAAAATATTTGAAGCTCGCTGAACATCTGGATGTAATCCGACTGCAGCAGAGAGGTTCTTTGAGCACAGACATTCCCACGAAGTAGTTTGGGTTTTTTTGTTGTTGTTTTTTTACGGGCAATTAGAAATGCGTCTGAACTCTGGATTCCTGGTTTTGGATTTTGGGGGAAAAGCTCTTGAAGAACACACTAAAGTTAGGGATGTAAGTATTTGATCCCTTGCTGGTTTTAGATTCATTTTAACGTACACACAGAATATAAACAATAATTCAGAAAAAAATTCATTATACAAGACTTCATAATTGGTTTGTGTGGCATTTTAATCCACTCCTCTTCTGAGAAACTCTGAATCATGTCTGTTTTTTGGCTGCAGCTTGAATCTTCAGCACTCTTTGCAGATGTTTATCAGACCACAGTCTGGAGATTCGCTATATGTTCTTTTGCCACACCATTGCTGTCTTAGCAGTGGATCTGAATTTATTGCTATTTTTTTAGGACTCATCCATGACTCTTATTTACTGTTTTCATCGTAGATTTCACAGAAAACTTTTGTTTCTCTCCACAAATTGAAGAATTTCACCACTTCCTCTCATATCTCCTCTGGTCGTTTAGATGTTCACAGGAAACCTAAGAGATTATCTGCAAATTTTAAATTGAATGAGCTGTGTGACATGACAAAATAGTTAATCTAAGAGAGTCTGAACTCTGCAGTTGCACTTATTTCACTCACATGCAAACTCCTTTTTACCTCGCATAAAATAAAAAAAACATTTTTTCCTCTCAAAAATGATATATTTCTTTGGTTTGTAGGTGTTATGAACAACTCAGAAATTCAGCAGCACAGGAAGTATAAAACTAGATTTTCTAGAAACAGACTTAAAAGCCAGACTGATCTATTTCCAGTGAAACTCACCATGACACTGGACTTCAGGGTCTCCCCAGAACAGCTCTCGACACTCGTTACACGTTCTTCCTCCAAAGCCAGGATGGCAGGAGCACTGACCGCTGATCTGAGGGAAATCAACCGTCTCCATTAATATTCGATCACTTCATCAGGCAGAAGCTGTTTGGCTAAGCGACGCTTCTGTAAATCTGATCAAAGTTCATCTGAAGGCTTCTTGTTATTCATGTTGAACTCCAGAAGTTAACAAACCGACCCTCAGGAAGAGTTGATGGAAGTATTTGAGGCTTAAATAAAGCCTGACAACAGAGAGCAAAGCTTCAGTCTGACGTTTCCTCAGTGAAACAGAAAAGCTCTTCACCTCGTTACAGGTCGTCCCGTACGAATGCTCGGGGTTGCAGTCGCAGCTCTGACAGCCGCCGCCGCTGGCCATGTTCCAGGTGTCGGGCGCACAGCGGTCACAGTGTTGACCAATCACGTTGGGTCTGCAATGGCACTGGCCGCTGCTGTGGTCGCAGTGGCAGTCGGTGGAGGACTGGCAGCTGGACTCGTCGCTGCCCAGCTGATTACAGACACACTCTGTGATCACAAAACAGAATTATGGACAGTTTATCAGCAACTAAACAACTTTTCAGCTGAATTTAAAATTTTTCAGCTGAATTTTTTTCTACTTTATGTTTTTTTTTTCATTTCACTTCTTGGCTTTCTGACTTCTTGGCTACAGAGTCAGTTTCTTAATAATAATAAAAAAATCTTATCTGAATATTGTTTGCAATTTTAATTTAACAAAATATAGCAGCAACAATAACCCTTTGTTTCACATTATACATTTGATATTTTTCATGTTTAACCAGTCCATACTGGATTTTTACCTATAGGTTTTCATCAGTTCTGTCTCAGTTATACTGGTTTCTCTGTGTTGTGCGGTCTGGAGGAAGTTTTCACTTTAACTCACTCCTGCAGTCCTGAACCAAAGCGTTGCCGTAGTAACCCAGTTTGCAGTTCTGGCAGGACGGACCCTCGCTGTGGTACAGACAGTGCAGACACTCGCCGGATCTGGCGTCACAGGACCCCGGGTCCAGCATGTCGATGTTGCTGTTGCACTGGCACGGGAGACACTGGCCACCTGCCTCTTCAGGGTTCCCATAGTAACCAGGTGAACACTGATCACAGCGAGCACCTGCAGGGTACGGGAGGTTTGGTTAACAACCCGATTATCAGCTTCCTTGGTCTCTGCAAGGAAGTTTTAAAATGTGTCCAAGATAACATACTGTAATACAAAAATGAACTCTCATTATCCAAGAGAACAAAATCCTACGAAGTTCGGAAAATAAATCCTTTCAAGGGCCACAAACGGCCCCCAGCCTGAACTTTGGACACACTTCATCTAATTAAATCCTCCTGTTTTCTCTTGGAAAAATAAAGCTCGTTTACCTTCATACAGGTAAACAAGCTACTGTACAAAAAGACGCAGAGAGTCATTTATCTCCAGTCTTAACTTCTTCTTTAGGTCAATCAGGATGATTCTTCCGCAAGCTTCTCAAAATATATCATCACCTTCTGAACTTAATGTTATATTCACCCTAATAACTGTGCCTGTTTAGCTTATCTCAAAGCCATGACAATGATGTCATGGCTTTGAGATTTGTGTTAAATGGAGAAACACCCATTGACAAACATCTGCTTCCTTGAGCGGCTGTTTTAGTTTTTATTTCATGTGTCAAGATTTTACAAGGAGGTAAAAATTACCAAGGAAATTAAACAAATTCATTTAAAGAAAAGCATAAAAAACTAAATTCTCAAAAAAAAAAAATCATCTGATTGTTTTTGAATTTAGCAAATAGAAATATTTTAGTTGAGCTGAACTAAAACAGATTTAAAGTTATCCATCAATTCATACGGGGTGTGTAAACATCTGGTTTCAGTTGTATTGGTTGGTAAAGCTGATCAATATTAGTCTGGTCAACTTTGCAGGAAAGTCCTTCATCAAAGCAACCTGCCAGAAGCGATGACATTAAGTCAGACATGCAGACATTTAATTCCCTCTTTCTGCTGTCAGATGGAAACAAAGAAAGTTGGTGACTCACGCGTCTGTCAGCAGCTGATTTCACCCTGAACATCTTATTTCCTGCTTTAATAACAGACCTGACGTTTCAACACATCCCCCGCTCCCAGAGTTTCCATCGGAGTGAATAACAGAGCAGCTTCTCCTCAAATTAAAAGCTTTTCATGTGTGCAGAGACCATAAGTCAGGATCATAAAAAAAAAATCCTCAGAGGAACATCTGGAGCTCAGAGCTGCTCCCTCCTCTGTAACACAAGTAGTAATGGACCTGTTAGAAAGTCATGCAGGAACTGCACATATAAAACAGAGAAGAGAGGAGCAACGCCGACATTGAAACACAAGTTTTAAAGTTCTTGTGACCAGTCGGAGGTTTTGCAGCCAGACTTTGGATTTCATCCTGAACAACCCACCTAGTGGTCACATGACTCCCTGCCCAGTCTGGAAGCAGTCGCTGGTCAGACTGGGAGGATGTTTATGAACCTCCTGGATGTCAGTGAGTGTTTGTGGTGTGTGATGAACTGACCGAGGCCACAAATAAACACAGGTCTCTCACAGACGCACTGTGATGTTTTCAAGCTGCAGCCAGAAAATTAGAGTGCTGACAATCTGTGTTACAGCATGAACTGGTGAGGGTTGGTTCCCTGATCCTCCTTGTGACTGTGACAGGTTCTGGGACTGAGTGCGGATCTTTGTTCTGAAGTGGATCTGCGCTTCCTCCTCAGCTACAGCTGAAACGTTTCTGTTGCTGAACAGATTTGTCTGATAATAACCGGGCTTTGGATTTGTGACTTCTGTTCTGAACCAAGTGCTAGAAACTTTTTTTTTAGTTTTGTAAAGACTATAGTAAAATTTATATATATTTTTTTGTTATCTAAAGACCTGAGGTTTTGACTGTCCACCTTTAGAAGAACACCTCTGGACCCTAAAGCTGCAGGAACAGAAGATCCTCATGAAGTTACAGAACATAAATTAGTATTTTTTCCCAGCAGATTGTTTTTAGTCTCTATACTGAATGCCCTGATATTTCTGAATTTATCTGTTTCAATTTGGCAAAATTTTATAATCATTTTTCATTATCTTTTTCTTTCAAATATATAAAATACTCTTTAAACTAAACTTACATTAATCATGTTTTGAAATACACTACTATTACCATTTAGCTTCTGTTTTGTTTTAATGCCTTGCCCTACTTTGTGTTGACATGATATCAAAATTTAATGTATTGGGTTTTTTTTTAATTAGATAAACATATGCCTCATTTTCATGAACGCCATAGGTGGAAAAATCCATTTTAAGATAACTTTTATATGACTTTGCACAAAAAATAATCACAATCAATATTTCTACAAAAGTGAGCAAATACATTATTACGTTAATAATCAGTATCAATGTTGGAGCAAATTTTTTAAACTCCCAAATTCAAATTTGTACAAGATGGGAAATTGTATTTAAGAAAAAAAAAAAAAAAAAACATTGGAAAAATTTATTTCAATTTATTTCTCTGGGATTCTTCAAGAGTGGTTTTGTTTTCAAGGGAAACAGGTGATGCACTTTTTTTTTAATATAAAAATGAGCTTAGGTCAATATTGCAAACTAATTTACTATGACCCCTTCAAAAATAAAGCTAAAAAAAAATAAAAATAAAATGCCTGTTTTTGTCTTATTGCTAGAGCTGGCATTAAGGGATTAAAATTCAGAGAATTTATGAATTATTTAGACTGTGTGGTGATGAATGTAGTGAGTAATGGCATTTGTATATTAAATTTCAAATGTGTTTCTTTAAAAAGTACAGAAAGAATTTAGTTTTCACACAATATTTCTAGGTTTAGAAGAGCAGAGGGAGGCACAAAATTAAGAGACATTTATGCAAAATTATTTAGTTTGGATTTCCCTGACAGATTTGGAGGGAAAGTTTTAAGTTCTGTTTGTTTGCTCTGTCAGAGTGAATAAAGTTCCCACCTTTGAATCCTGGGTTGCAAACACACACAACCTGCTCCGAGGTGTCGCTACGGTAACAACTTCCCGCAAATTGTCGCAAAGTGTTTGGGCCGTCGGGACACAAACATGGGCGACAGTGGTCACCTGAGCCCAGAACCGGATCGCCATAGTAACCATCCAGACACCTGAATGGGTGGGAAAGAATCTGAGAGGTCAGATGGAACTGATCTCAGATCAGATCCCTGTCCTTGCGGGTCACCTGGGCGCACCTGTCGCAGCTGTGTCCGGTGGTGTGATCCCTGCAGGCGGTGCAGCGGCCGGTGGCGGCGTCGCAGCTCTCCGTGTGTCCGTTACAGGAGCAGGGTCGGCAGGTCGGGAAGCCCCAGTGACCCGGCAGGCAGCGGTCGCACTGCCGACCGTAGGCGCCAGCGACACAGACGCACTGACCGCTCAGCTGATCGCAGATCGGACTCTGGGACCCCAGAGGGTCGCATGCACACTCTGCAAAAAACACAGAACAACATCAGGAACTCCATCCACACTGCAAATACACAAAATATCACCAATTAGTTTTGGTCTAGATTCCACTGCTACACCAAAAAAAATTGGTCTAGCATTATTTTTGGTGTATGTTACCAATACAGTAATATACTAGTGTACTAACATATCTATCTTACTGAAAAGTTACTTCCAATAACTTCCTATTTTCAGCAATAGGAATCATCGACTTAAAGCAAACTCCTATATCTCACTGAAAAGTATTGTGTAGGTTAGTACATATGTGAAAACATATGTACTAATATGTTAGTACTTGTACTAATGTGTGTTAGACAAATTAAGACAAAACTAACTTGCAAGTAACTTTTCAAGCAATATATAGGAGCTTGTTTAAGTCAATAATTCCTTAATATTAATTTAAAAAAGTACTAGTTTCACTGGAAGATTATTTAATTTATAACAAGACATTTTTTCCCATATAAAAAGTGAATTAATCTGCCAGTATAAAAAGCACTTCTTCATCAATATCAAGGAATTATTGAATTAAAACAAACTCCTATATCTTACTAAAAAGTTACTAGCAAGTTAGCTTAGCCTTAATTCAAGTGTACTAAGATATTTGCAGTAGAAACTAGACCAGAAATAATTGGTAACATTTTGCTTTAGCAGTGTAGAAGTGTGAAACTATCCACACAACATGTCAGCCTCTGCACCTTTTACTGCACTTATTGATCATCACATTATTGATCCAGATCTGACAGGTTGTTTATTCAAAAAAAAGGTGTCTGACCTTTGCAGCCGCTCGGTCCAAACTGAAACGTGGCCGGAGCGCATCTGTCGCAGTTCCTGCCCGCCACATTGGGTCGACACTGACACTGGCCCCCGCTGGGGTCACACACTGTGCTGAGGGAGCCCTGGGGGTCACACTGGCATTCTGGGAAACGGGAGTCCAACACAAGGGACAATTCAAAACACGAAATCTGCACATCCTGGGAGAGACATGAAGAATTTACAAGCTCGGGGGAATTCAAAGAGGAAACGAGTCGAGTCTTGCTGAGGAAAAGAAGCTGGAGGCTGAACGCTGATGAGAGGCATTTAGGGATCAGCAAAGACAACAGGTCACTGTTAAAGCAGCTGTTAAGCAGGCAGCAAGAGAACAAGAGGCGATGAAATCAGATGCATGTAAAGAGGGCGAAAGGAGAAACATTGTAAATGGGATCGGTCACATCTTCATATTTTGAACAATAATAGTCTTTCTGAAGTTTATTTTCACTGCAAAAACAAAATATTAGTTTCTAGTGCAAATATACACTTGAAATAAGATAAAACTAACTAAAAATGAGCAGTTCAGCGCAATGTAGGGGCTTGTTTTAAATCAATAATTTCTTAACATTGATGAAAAAGTGCTAGTTATAAGTAAACTAATCTGCCATTGCAGCAAGACATTTCTTCCAATACCATAAGAAAAATTGTCTTGGTCCACTGGACGATTGTTTTACTTATAGCTTGAGCTTTTTCATCAATATTAAGGAATATTAAACTTAAAGCAAGCTCCGATATCTCACTGAAAAGTAATATGTAGGTTAGCTTTGTCTTATATCAAGTGTACTAAGATATTTGCACTAAAAACTAGACCAAAAATGTGTGTTAGGATTTTGTGTTTGCATTTTTTCTTTTTTTTCTTTTTGAAAATGTTTTCATGCAGCTTTTCCTGGTTTTTACTGAGGTGTGACTGAAAAAATCCCCTCTGAATCAGAGCCGAGCTGAAATCAAACCCTGAGGGGAATTCCTGCCGTCAGCCTGATTGGGCTGGGTCAAAGGTCGGAGTCCGGGGTTAAGTAGAGACATTCCTTAGAGAGCAAGAACTACCTTTGCTCCATCGTCACTGCGCTGCACTGAGTGCTGAGTACCTTTAGCTCCCTGGTGCAACAGGGCAGAGATGCTGAAGATGAAGTTCCTGCAGATGTCAGTCATCGGGGTTTTAATGACACTCTGGCTGTTCTCCAGACATCGATAACGCTGAAACGTTTCCCAAGCACTTGAGTCCCCTCCCACAGAAGAGGTGAATATTTCCAGGTTCTTACAGTGAGGCATCAACACGATCTGAGGGACGGGGAGAGAAACACTGAGCTGAAGGTCCAAAAGACGTGCAGACCTGCAGTCTCAGTCCGGTGAGCACAACATGGACCACTGATAAACTCTGAATAAAACGTGCAAATTACTCAGTCGGTGAACTATGACCTCAGTGGGTTCTTTGAGTGGGGAAAAAAGGTCAGAAATGAGAAAGTGAACAGTTTCCTCACCGAGTCAATGAGCGTGTAAGGAGAATGGACTTCACTGAGGGCCGAGTAGAGCGGGAGACTGAGACGGATCGTGTAGTTCAGCCCAGATTCAAAACAAACCGCCCTCGGCAGAACCACGTACCTGTAGACACAGATTCAGCGTACACATCAATCACTCATGACTTTTAATCCCATCTTTAAAAAACCCCAACAATAAACCAGTTCAGAATTTGGTGTTTTACTTGACTTGTTTTTTTTATGTGGGGTTTCCAAAGTTAGCCAAATCCAGCCATACAGCCTGAATGCTAGAGGTCACCGTATTTTAAGATGTTTAAGATTAATCAGATGTATGGCTCGTTAACAGGCCTGTGCAGAACTTTATGACACGATCAGGAGGTAATTCAGTCTGTAATCCAGTCGTTTGGCACAGGAACGCATCAAAAACATGGAGGACTTGAAGATTGGAGTTGGCTATCTAACAAGATGGCTATCCCTAGTTCAAGATCTTCTGGTCTTTCTGACTGGTTTCCTTTGAATCCTCCATTTTGTTCACTCACTCACTCACCGTGAGCTGGGATGAAGGGAGATCATTTGGTTGTCGTCGTCTGGCACCGTGTTGACGCAGCGGCTGTTAGCTGTAATTGGTCCGGGCCTCATTACCATCATCAGAACCTCCTCCCATTGGTCAGGCAGCTGCAGAAGTACATTACAGTAAAGTGAAACAGCGTCTTCCTGACTGACAATACTTCCCACGGGTTTTAAGCTTTTCCTGGTTTGCGGTACCAAACCGACGGGTTGCGTCTCACCTGAGGCTCGTAGCGGATTAGAATGTCGTACTCCATGGAATGAGGGATGTTGTCCACAGAGAAATCCAAGAAGGCCCCTTCAGGGACATTGACCAGGCCAACACCAGTCCAGGTGGGACTGCGGTCATGAGGGTGGGGTCTGGGCACCATCGTCACTCCCTATCGACACACAGAGGAGGCCAACAGGTGTTTGGGTTCAGGCTGATCCGGAAATAAATAAACACTACAGCTACTCTGTGACAACAATGAAGATGCTTGGATTAATGAGGAACCTGGCAAACCATGTGAAGGAAACAATGTTAAGTTATATTAAAAAAGATTGGAATAGAATAAGAAGCAGAACAAATCAGGGAAACAATTAAATTATGGAATTTTTGCATCCAAAGTTTTTCAGATGCAGATCAATAGTTCTCAGTAGTATAATAATATAATAAAAAATAATGTAATAGAGCAAACGTAAGACCTAGTTGGTTAAAAGATTTTAAACAAGGCAAGCACATAAAGCAGAATTCACATTCCCTTTATGTTTTTGTAACTTTAACCTACTGTTTTACCATTGACGTTTTTTATGTTTAGATGGTTTTTATACACCTGAAGTTAGAGGCCACATGTGTTGGAATATCTTTCATAACAGAAAACAACAAAATTGATACACACTTTCAGCAAATTAGGGATCCAAATATGCAACCATGTGGAACTCCAAACATCCAAATATTTAGGTTTACCCACCATGAAATGGATTTGTAGTTGTATTTTATTGCATTTAAAGAACTTTCCAATAAAAAGTTTTCTTTCTTACTTAAGAAAGAAAACTTTCTTACTTTCTTACAGTACAGAAACCAGTAGTAAGAAATATTTAGGAACAGCAGCTTTGTTCCTGAGAGTTTGCAATTTACAGATCATTTTCTGAAGATGTACACAGCTCCAGGCCTTTTTGTTTTTATCTTTTCTGTTGACTGCAAGATAAAGAAAAAAAAACTCTATTGGACCAAATGAAAACGAGTTGGAGAAACAGTTCTGTTTTCATTTCATGTTTAGTGCTTCAGAAATTAAAACATCTCAGTTTAAAGGTCCTGTATCCTATAACAAAAACTAACAAGAATTTACTACAGTTTCTCTTTTCATCCTGCTTTCTGCTGCAAATATTTTGTTTTCTTTTTAGGAATCAACTTTAAAGTAGATGTTAGAATTCTAGAAAGTTTTTTCTTAAATGTTTAACCTTTTTTATTTTCCAGAGGTGACGTAGGATTCAAGCTCCTTCATCACATAAAAAGGTCAGAGGTTAAACTCACAGGTCCAAACTTGGCATCTTCAGCCTCATAGGTGTAGTGATCCAGAGCAACAAAGTAGAACCCGGACTCCACCTGATCACAGCGACGGCCGAACATGTGATCCCTGCAGACACACTGACCGCTCACCTGATCACACCTGCAGACAGGAAGTCACACACAAGTATACAAACAGATTCATCGCAACAAAAACCTGCTTGTTTCCATCAGGGAGGCTGATTTATTTCAGCAATTTTATCTCCTTCTTGATGGCTGAGCTTTACAGTCAAACATTTGGTCCGTGATCATGTCTCATCAGTTCAGCCATGATGAACAGTCACACTCATATGGACACCCTAAACGCCCAGCAGTTGTTGTTTTTTTTTTTAGCAAATTTGAACTTAAAGATATGAGCTATTAATTTTGAAAACACTGAGAAATTTAAGTTATAAAAACAAAGTAAAAAACTGAAGAGCTTTTAAATTTTTGTAGAAAAAACAAAACATTAATTTCTGGTGAGATTCCTATTGATTTCCTCTTAAAATAACTAAACTTGAACATCATTACCCTGAATTTTACTCAGTTTGAGCCTCGGGGATGCAGTTTGATGCTCCCAATTGTTTATTTTAATGATTGTTTTCGACTCTAGTGGCCTTTATTTGATAGTGGAACGATAGGAAGGTGGGTTGTGAGAGAGCGAAGACGTAGCCAAGGTCATCGGGTCAGGACATGAACCCGTGATGACCTCGTCAAGACCTGAGGTTTTTGTAAATGGGTCATGCATTTTACCTCTGCTCGTCCGATGCTCGTAATTGAGTGAACATTATGAAAAGATCCAAAGAGCTGTCTGAAGCTTATAGCAGCTTAAAGGTCTGGTCAAGGTTTTAAAGAGGTTTCAAGCAATCAGTTGTTCCACAGTACAGAAAGCTGCGTTTAAAACAGCTGCCACTATGCCCAGGTCACCCAACACGTATGACCTTAAGGCAGACCACAAGATGCTGCAGGAAGTTTCTTAAGATGAAAAACATGTCATCATTCAGCAGGCTCATACTGCCTGTTGATATGAAATGCATGTCCGTATAATCAGAAAATGAAGTAGTGTTACCTCAATGGGAGATATGAAAAGAGAAAAACATGAAAGTCTATGTGAGGTTTGTCAGGGAGAACTTAGACTGAAAGTGAGGATTGGACAAAGATTTCTGAGACTGATAGAGTTTAGTTCAAGCCTAGAAGAAGTGCTAGCTAAAGAGACACAGGGTGTCTGTAGGCTCTCCTGACTGTTTTTCTTCTTTGCTGATATCGTTTGCTTAATGAGTAAAAGAAGGTGCATTTTGGTGTTTAAGAGCAATAAAACCCTCTCTTTGCAGGGATAAAAATTGAGATTAGGCACTAAGCCTTTCTTTAAGAACTGACATTTAAGTGGGTTTCCTAATTTTCACCTGAATGTGAAGTATTATCCACTTAAACCACATGATACAATGAGTGGTGTTTACAGATCAAGCAGGACTTCTGGCTGCAGCGTTAAACCTGAAGGTTAGTACTCAGAAAATCTATCTTTATGAAAAAACTCTTCCATCCTTCCTCTTTTCAAGAGTTAATAATTGGTGAGGGTGTATTAAAATGGACTCACCGGTTGTGGACGGCCCCTCCCAGGTCGCAGTCGCAGGGTCTGCAGCCGTCCATGTCGTTACTGAGTCCCCAGTGTTCATCCTGCAGACCCAGCAGTACGCCCCGTTACACATCCTCCAGTCTCCAATGTCTCTGACTGAAACTCCCCCGTTTTATTTCAGAACGTGTCTCTCTGGTGTTAGTTCGCCACCTCTGAGGATCACGATGGATGAGTGCAGAGTAACCGGAGTATTTTCCTCACCACACACTGGTCGCAGTCCCGCCCGAACACCAGACGTTTGCAGAAACAGCTTCCTGTTTCGCTGTCGCAGGGGTTTCCTCCAGGAGTTGTTCCCAGGGGACTACAGGTACACGCTGCAAACATCACAACTCATCAGTCCCAGTCTACATCCTAAATGTATCCAGTAACATTTGCTTCTGTCTAGGTTCGAAATAAAGGATTTAAAATTATCTTTTGCTCCCCAAAATCCTGATATCCGTTTTTCCTGCAGTCTTTTGTTGTTCTAACGAGATTTCACCAATGCTCCGACATCCTTAATTATTCACAAGTATATTCCTAAGATCACTAATTTTTAATGTTTCAGAGAAAGTCATTGTCGATGGAAAGCAGCAACAAACCATTAGACTACCAACACCGGGCTTAGCACATCTAGCCATTTCTGTTGTTTCATTCACTTCAATCTCTGTTTTTTGATATATTCCAGGGAGAAATTAATCACTGACTTATAGAGTCCACAGCCTTGTACAAACTCACTGAAAGTCTGCCTCTGTGTGTCGGTGCATTAGGGTGTAAATAAACCCATGGCAGGCCCCACCTTCAGATCTAACCACTCTGCATCTCCTGCCTGTTTATTACTGCGTGTTGAGTGGAAGTGAGGAAACATCTGTAAAAATCAGAAGAAGAGAAAATCTATCTTTTCCCCCCAAGCGGATCTGCTTTCACACTGACTCATCAGTGTTCAGCGAGTCACAAAGATCATAGATGATCTGACTGATATCTGCAGCTATGACTCCTGACAAGAAAAACTGCATCAAACCTGCATCCATCAAAGGGAGAAATGTACGTTAGTTTGGGAGCGCCACATTGGAAATCTTTGTGCCTCATTTAAGCAAACACTCCACCCTTCTCTGGAGCATGGCGTATTTCTGAATGGTGTCTGTACTCCCAATTTAAGTGACATGATGTGGGATATTTCAGAGGAAAACAAAACAAAAAGGATAACCCACATTGTTTTGGTAGATGCACAAGAAAAAAACAGCATCTTTCACTCTGGTAACATTTATAGTCCTGTTTGAAAAGACTGAAACTCCTCCAACAGAATTTAATTTTAATTTCATTGGTAATTTCTAAAAGATAAACAGAAATTATTCTGCAGGTAGATAACCTCGTTCATTTATTCTGCATGGAGGCTTTTACAGGTGTTGGGGATCCTTTGGTTACTTTATCAAAATTTCTGTTGTTATCTTTGTAGTATCAAAGCCAATCCAGCCATTGTTTGTATTCATTTACTCTTGTAAGATCGCAGAGAGGCAGAGAGGCAGGGTTACCTGAACAGGTCGCCAGGCCATCACACAGTACAAATATCCATGCACAAACTCATAAGGACAATGGAGAGAGACCAATTAAGGTAGTAGTCATGTTTTTGGACTGTGGGAGGAAGCTGCAGTCCCTTACATGTACAGGGAAAACATGCAAACTCCATGCAGAAAGGTTTTAACAGCCTCTAGTAAATTACATGTCCTCTTGTTGCAGAGGTTCTGATGCTTGTCACCTCGGATTTTACTCTTTGGACCCAAAAAGGGAATGTTTATACCAGTCAGTTCCCTGTTTCAATATCAAGCATCTCAAGTCAGTCCAGTCTGATAACATGTGAATGATTTATCAGCGAGTCTGTTCTGTCTGTAAGGATCTTTGAGAAATGATCAATGAATCGCGCCTTCATGTGAGCGTTTCATACCTTTGCAGCCTTCAGGTTCATCGCTGAGCCCGTAGTACGCCGGTTTGCAGTGTTCGCAACGTTCCCCCTCCACATTGACTTTACACCGGCACTGACCGGCGATCAGACCGACTCGGACATCCGTCAATCCGTCGCATATTCCTCCATTCAGGGAGCCCACAGGGTCGCAGTTACAGGCTGCAGACAAACAAATCACAGCTAACCAGTCAACATCAGAAGAGAAGAACTCTAGCTTCATGTCAACAAAAGGGAAAATCTTCTGTTGACACGGAAAAATATTAAAAACTAAATCTCTGGGTGTTTTTCATATCTGCCTCAGTGTGATCATCAGGACGTAAGGCTGTAGGTGTGGATGATAAAAAGTGTGATTCTGTTGTTTGAGCAAAGGTGAGAAGATGTTCTGTGAGGCAGGTCTGAGCCTGGATGAAACCACATCAAAGACCTCTAACATGAAAACATTCCTAAACGTTTGGTCTTAAATTCATCCTTTCATCTTCCTTCATGAAAATGTTTGAGCGCCTGAAATCTGATCAGGACTCAGGACTTTAGCAGAGGATATAATACCATGTAATAAAGACAAAAGAGCATTTGAAGTGAAAGTGCCTCTGCAAAGCACAGAAACTGTACGCCCAACTGAGATTTGTGGATCTTAGAGGATCCTGGTTCTTTCTAAAGACAGAACTCTGTTCTGACTCAGAGACTTCAGGAAACAGCTGGACTCTGGTGTTATTTCAAACCTTCACAGGTTTAGATTTGAATAAAAACAAGTAGACTCACGCTGGCAGATGTTTGGGTCTCTGAGGTCCTTCTCCGGATGTTGATAATAAAACGGTTTGCACTGCTCACAGTTGTGTCCAGTCGTGTTGTGCTGACAGTCTTCGCAAACTCCTCCACTGATGTTTCCAGAGGCCATGAACACGGCCATGTCGAAGTGGCATGAGTCTGAGTGCTGGTTACAGTTACACTCTGAAGAGCAAAGAAGAAGAACATGAGCATTCATCACCAATCTGATGTCCAGTGTACTGTAGAAGCTGTTTTAGATTTGATTTATCCAATTATTAGTTGTTCTGAATTTATTAAGACAGTAAAGAGACGATGTGATTCTGACCACTGGCAGAATCATAAACTTACATCTCAATTATCATCAGAACCCAATAAAGTATGACTGTGTGGCTCAATGTGGACCAGCAGTGACAGATCAGTGAAACCACTTTGGATCATTGGAAATCTACATGGGCATTATTGGTTTAGGCAAATGGAAACGGCTTACACACAAGTGGATTCTTCTGGACCAGTTTACAGCCATGTAGGCCATTCTGGACCAGTATGGAACCATAAGGACTCACTTTTGCAGGCATTGGTGTTGCGCCCCTCTGCCGGTCTCCAGGGCAGATCATGGTAAAAGTCTTCGCACTGTTCACAGTTCAGTCCTTTGGTGTTGTGGTTGCACATACAGTGACCATGAACCTAACAGACACAGACAGATAATTAATAATCATTACATATTCAAAAACAATTGAAACTGAATTGAACTGCGGACAGTTTAAATGTGCTGAGAGATTCTGTGGTGGCAAAAACCAGAGGACTCACCATGCCCTCCATGGTCTGGCCTGCTCCCTCGACGGGGGCGCATTCAGACGCATGTCCATAACAGAAGCAGTTTCCTCTGACCACCATGTCATAGATGGCATAGTAATACTTCTCCTTGATCTCCATCCGAGAGTCCAGCAGGTTGTCTCCAAGTGTGTGCAGCTTGGTGAACTTAACCCGCAGGTTGGTGATCTTCAACAAGTCTGAACAAAGAGGCAATAATCACAGATAAATAACCTTTTGCTAACTGAGACTCTGGCTAAACTGTCTGATTCAAGGAGGCGTACTCTGGATCCGGGCACTGTAAGGGTCTTCAATACGAAATGCTGGGTCCAGGACTCTGTAAATCACCTAAAAGAAGAACAATTAACAATCAATCTAACAACCAAACAGAACCAAAAGGTCACAGTAATGGATCTTCAATACATCAATGTAAGGACACTGAAATGCCCCTACAGTTGCCTCCAAATGCTTTCAGGAGCTACAGTACCTCGCCTTCAGTGGATGGCTCGATGTCCGAGTACCGAGAGTCACAGATGACATCATCAACCTTCTGCATCGGACCATGGGAAACTGATGGAAAGGAGGACTCGCAATCGTAGGCAAAATAGCGGTAAACCTGCCAGGTTTTTCCATAGTCTGATGATCGCTCAATGACCATGGCAGCTGGTCGAAATGTCTGACGAAAGAGAATAGGTAAAAATGACACGTCCAAAACTCATCTGACTGTCTAAATAAGCTCAACAATAAGCTCATCTAATAATCAACAGAGGTGGAATGGCCATGTTTCTACTCCTGCTGGTTCAAGAAATCAGCAGGAAGGTGATGAAGTCTAATTACTTTAAAAAGAGAATCAGGTTTAAGCTTAAAGATCTGCACCATTTTTATGGTTCCTCAAAGGTTCTGACCACCTGCTCTACCACACCAGCATCAACACTTTAACTTTACTTCATCAAATGAGATGGACTCTGTCTCCACATCCTGCTGGATGACACCTGACTTGGGTTCAGCACACAATTTCTCAGAATTTCTGATTTCTATTACCTGAACTCAGACTGTCAGGATGCCTCTTATGTGTGAGGAGCTCACCTTGAAGGTCATAATGAGGTGAGTGAAGTGAAACTCGGCTTCAAGGTTCAGCTGGATGGTGACATTCTCCAGACCTGAGGAGCCACAAATAAAAATCAGTTTGTACGAAACAACCAACCTCAAATGTTGAGTGATCATCAATAACCCCAACATGGTACTGATACACACTTCACTGACAACATTCTTGCTTTTCATTAAATAAAAAAAGCACAAAGGGCTGTTGGAGAGAAGTAATTCAGACACAGATAAAGGAGAAAAGTTAAAGATACAGAATGCTACAGGAGGCCAGTAAAGTTCTTGAAGAACTGGAGTGGTATGAATAGTGGATCGAGTTTTGGTAGCGACATGGGCCACAGTATTCTGGACCCACTGAGGTTAATATATGCGAGAGAGTGCCACCAACATGAAGTTTGCAGTACGAGGAAGTTATGGTGGAGTGACTTAGTATGGGAATTCAGCTAGGTGTTAGCAAAAGAAGGACATGATTTAAGCAGACTATTATTTGTATGAGTTGTGTACGAAAAAAAGCAATGTCTAGAATGACTCAGAAGGACTTATGGTGGAACTGTCAATACTGAAATCCTACCAACTGTCTTAGGAAAGTGTCCACAGGACATTTAATGTCTTGAGGACACTCAGAAAAAGGAGGGAAGAGGGAAGAGCTGGATGGTATGTCAGGGAAAAGTTATATTGAAATTACAGAAGACATTATCAAGAGAAATCAGTTGTATGGTGAACATATGGAGACCTAGGGTACAACAAAGAGGTTAGTTAGTGGCCCATAACAATGTGAACTTAAAGCGTTTTGATCTAAATATGTAAAAAGCCATGGTTTCAAACATTGTTAAGTTGATGAGAATCAGAATAGGTAATGATCTAGAACCAGCTTCCCTGAGGATAATGTTTCAGATCCTAACAGGCTGTTTCTGTACAATGATGGGGAAGGAAACCAGACTGAAATTCTCCTTAAGAGAGTGTTATTGATAAATGGGAGGAAATCGAGTAGGCAATTTTTTTCAAGGACTAAGCCAGTTTATGGTTTGTTAGTGAAGCTCAGTAACAACAGGGCATTTCAATTCTCACTCCCTGCAGTCAGGTGAGTGACTGTAGGCAAACTGTTTGAGTCAGAGAAGAAACAATAAATATTCCTTTAAGTTCCAAACAGATTCTTTTCAGAGACTGATCCTGAAAATTAACAGCCTAAACACAATGAAACAAAACTAGATTGATCCACTATTTGGTAGACTGTCCCTAGTGGCATCACTGTGGTATAACAGGCAACATTTAATTTGTAAAGCATTAATCCTGAGCAGCTGCAGAAACAAGCCTGGACCTCCAACTGTGAGGTTGATACCCGGTTCAGACGTTCAGATCTTCTGTTTGAATGGCAGAACACCACAACTGAATTGTTACCGTTCTCAGACTGCCACCAGGTCTTCAGCCTGTTGGGACCAAATGTGGTGACGACGTTTTCAATTCGGTGGCTGTGGTTGTGATTGGCCAGCTCATCATCATATGGTGCTGCTGAGTCACACACAAAGCACTTCTTCTCCTCCTGGTTAAAAAAAAACAGAGGGGGAGGGCAAAGAGTTAACAGGGAGTTAAATTCCTCGGATTCCTCTCTGCTGGTGGTCAGTGGAGATAAAACTCTTCAAGCAAAGATTCCTGAGAACAAATTAAAGCTTCAGCATCACCTTCAACCTGGGAGGTTTATACATATGCCGCTGCTTTACCTCATTTGTTGGAATAAGACTTTCCTGATCCGAGGGTGTTGAACACTATTATCTTCTTTGCTCAAAGGGCTTTTCCATCACAAACATTCTGATAAGTGCATCAGAGACAACATGGGGTTCAGTGCTTTGCTCAAAAACTCAGAACCAGACCTCAAACACATCCTAAACCACGGCTGCTGCTTATATTTTCTTTGTCCTTTGAACCTTCTGACACCAACTGAGAATCTAAAACTCAAAACTAACAGATCAAGTTCAAACAGTTTACGCAATTGGACCTGAAACCAACAACAGGGTTAGTACGAACACTTTATGCTGACAAAAAAAAATGTCCCAGAAAGGTTTGGTTTTATACCACATTGGATGGAGAGTGTTGGACCTTTTCGCTGTTCTGTTTGTTGAAACATCTGGATAAACATCTGCCTGTAGCCAGACTCTCGGCCTCCCTATAGGGAGATCGTTTTAAACAGGAAACACCACAGACTGTAACACAGACACACACAGTTTAACCAAACACACAGAGCGTCCATCCTGGGGACAGGCGGGAAGTCTGCAGGAGGTCAGAAACTGAAGGTTGTTTCCCAAGAGACTCAAACAGGCAGATGAGAGAGGTTCCTTTACTGACTTTACAGCCCTCAAATCTTTCAAAGAAGCTCATTCATTCATTCATTTTCAAACTAAGAAGCTCATAAAAATCCTTAGCTTAGTTAAAAGTTTAACCTGGACCATGAATTTTAACTTTAAGACTGGCCTAACACCTGGTTTATACTCGCTATTTCTGTCCACAAACATGTCCTTCTTTGTGAAAGTCAAGTTTCACTCCCCTATGACAAGGGGCAACAAGACTGGAGGTCATAACTTAGAGCAGATTTGGTCATAGTGCAAGGTTGAATGAGGCCAGTTGGTGTGACAAAGGATGCCGGTGTTACAGCACCCTGATGTTGGAACCATCAGATCAACAGAGTGGCACCTAAACTCATCAATCTTGAAGGAATGACTCCATTGGGCAAAATAAGTATCAAACTTGTCTTTTACCTGCAAGTGGCTGACAATGCAGAACGGTTCTGGACGCTTCAGTCCACAGGTAGAGGTGGACAGCAGCTGGTGAGCTCGGCCAATCAGAAGATCCCCTGTCGCTGGGTAACAGCTGCCTTCAGTGCAAACATCGCTAAACTCTGGGAGGCTGAGGTCATCTGGGGCCCCGCCCAGTGAGCCTCCTCCCTCCTGAGCGCAGGCGAGTACCTGCAGAGCTGAGAGAATGAACCAGGATTACATTCAGACCGGCCCCTTCAAGCAGATGAACGTCTGAAGATGAGGAGCAGATACTACTCAGTAGGATGAAGGTGGATGCATTTACAGCTGGCCACTACAAATACACCCACTGACCTTCTAACTTGCTCTGTAGCGCCTCCTGCCCTGAGTTTAAATTGGTCAGTAGAAATCTAACACTTAAAATTACTGGAGGAGGCGAGACATGTCTGAGTTTCAGATAAAAATAAAGTTAGGGTATATAGTATAATAAATAATAATATAATAAAGTTCTGCTCCATCAGACTGATCTCAGGTCAGACTTACAGTATTTTTGAATTTCCCTAAATTGTTGAGTTAAATATTTAAAAGACCAAACAGAGACAAGAGTTGAATAAAATTAAAGTTTGTTCCATCAAAATTTTCTGAGATCAGATTTATGTATAATCTCGTTTCAACAAGACAGATCTCTCTATTCACGCCCAGTTTTTCTTCCATTAGACTGATCCCAGGTCAGATTTAGAGTAGAAATATGGTTGTTTATTCACAGTGGGAAAATTCAGTCAGACATGTATAAGACATATACATCCATCCATCCATTTTCTGTACACCCTTGTCCCTTGTGGGCTCGGGAGATATACATTAATAGCCAGTTTAATGTCAATGTCAAATTTATTTATATAGCACTTTAAAAACAGGTTTAAAACTGCACCAAAGTGCTGTACAAAAATAATGAAATAAGTTGATGAAAAGAAAAATACAACAACAAAAAAAAAAGTATAATGTTAAAAATAATAAAACATACAAAGAACTGAGTAGGGTAATTGAAAACTTGCGAAATGTGCATGCATATTTGTGCATAAAAGCTGTGAAAATAACTCCACTTAAAAAGTTTAAGTTTGTTGGGAGCTGAGCTGGTTTAAATAATCTAATAATTTTTTCCTCTTCTAATCTCAGTCCAGTGTTTCAAACTGAACAGATTAATTGATCTAAACTCAGCCGACAGAGGGGAAAAAGGCTTCTTGAACATTTTTCAGCACTCTCTAAAGATTTGTGTCCACTCTCTGAACTTTCATTTTAAAGTCATTTAAATTTTCTCTTTGTCCCAGATTGAAAACAGCTGTTCCAGGATTCACCTTGTTCCGGTTCGGATTCAGTCCGAGCCTGTTCCAGAAAACCTTTTTTTTTTCCCCATGGAGTTTTTAATATGTTTGAAACTGAAAGTTGAAGAAAATTAAAGTTTCCAAGCTGCAGCTGATCTCAGGTCAGATCACGGGCACTGAGTTCTAGAGCTTGTCTGGAAAAACCTCTGCAGAACCGAGTCACATTTACTCACCGAGCAGCACCGCGAGCCGCAGCTGCAACATGATCCACAACCAGAACCGCCGATGGAAACCTCCTGGAACCGGGATCAGAACTTGTCAGACCCCTGCAGACCTTCTGAGGATCCTGTGGGCTCCCATAACCCCCCACCAGACTCGCAGCCTCCGCGGAGCTCCGCCTCCTGACAGCCACCCACCCCCACTTCCGGCCGGCCCAGATTAAAACCACTCGAACAGAATGGCAGAACGAACGTAAAGCCGTCCAGAACCAGAACAGCACTCAGATTTAAAAGGTGAAACCTGAAGAGGAATAAAGAAAAAAATCCGGACTGAGCTCTGGGGCCATCAAACGGCAGCTGATCTGAAGTCAGCAGAACATTTTTGGCACAGAAAGAAATGAAGAGTTCAAAATGAGAACGTTCACAGATTGGATGCCGGATCAGTTTCATGCTGAAAATGTTCAGTCTGAAGAGCCTAGAGCACCTTGATATTTTCACCATTGGTCATTTGTTACTGATTAACGTTCATATGTTGATCTCCCTGCCTAAAACAAAGTTTGACTCTTAACCCCCCTCTAGAAAAAACACACACCCCTCAGGAGGACCAGAGACAAAGACATTCCTGAGCCCCTTCCTCCCCCTTTGATGAAGCTCACCTGCAACAACAAAGAAGTTGTGTGTGAGTGTGTGGGCTTTATGTTACCTGCGTAGGATCTCTTCTGGTGCTCTCACCCATCTTCTGATGTCTGGTAAGGCCATATGGGACCCAAACCCAGTCCCGACTCAGCAGAACCACAGGTAGTGTCAGGGTTTAAGTTGAGGGTAATTTTAGGGCTAGGAGTGTATTCTGACTATACTGACCTGCTAAATGGTTGGTGCAATTGGGAGTTACTAAAAAAGTCATATAAAGTCCTAACTTGGTTAAAAATAAAAACTGCTTGTATATGTGTGGGTGGGTGTGTGTGTGTGTGTGTGATGTCAGCAGGCTGCCACATGTTCAGTAACAAAGCACTGCAGTCACACTGAGTCCTGAGTTGTTCTGCTGGGGGTTCTCTCCTCTCCCTTCATCTCTCCTTCAGGTGTTTACTGTAAACTTCCTGTTGTATTATAAACGAAGGCTGAGTGCTGATTGGATGCTGCGGCTTGGTGTGAGAAACTGAATCATGAATCTTTTAAAACCTTAATAACTTTGCATCTCTTCCGTCCGTGTTTGTTTTTTTTTTTTTATTGTTGACTTGTTTACTTTCAATCATCGGATTTAAACTAAAGAGTGGGGATAATGGTCTGTGTTAACTGCTGTGCTTACATCTGGTTTCCTTGTCTCCTTGGAGTCTGTTTCAGATGCCCTGAAAATGCAGAATTATCCGTTTTGAATTTTTAAAAATAAAAACATGAAGGTTTCTTTCTTACTTTGTGAATTTAATAATTATGCCATTTCACAACTTCATCATTTAAATCAATGTTCCCCAATCCTGTGCTGCTTGTTTCATGTCCTGTGGTGCAGACTTGTTTTTTCTGTCTTGTGCTCTATGCACATCATACTCTATCATATTTAGGGACATCTCAGTCTAGGATTACATGTATTGAACAGGATAATATGTACAGGACATATTTACATTGGTGTTTAAAGGAGTAGTCTGGTATTTTCTTGTTTCCTGATCAATTCCACTTTACTGTCCAAAGGAAATGCACAGATGGAGAGTTTTAAAACATCTGGATTTGTTTGAGCAGCTGTTCATTTCCTTGATTTGAGTTGTAGTGGGTTTACTCTAAAAACTTTATTGAAAATGTAAGCGAAATTCAGGTGATCAGAGAATGGGTCATTCTGACACAGATGACGCTTCTGCAGGAAACATTGGGCAAATTTCTCTGAATGTCAGCACCCCCTGGTGGATAAAAACTGAATAATCAATTAGTTTTAAACAGACATCCAGATGTTTCATTCATGCAGGAAAGACTTCATCTAAAGTAGATTAAAATGTATTTTTTGTGTTTTAGAGTTTCTTTCATGCCACTAAGCATTATATTTTTCAATGATACAACTTGACACTGAATGTAATGCTTAAAAAGAGGCAAAACTAAAATAAAAGATTTGTCACTGATCTTTCCTGAAGCTGTACTGATGTCTTTTTCCAAACTGACTGGGACTGAAAACCATTCCTGCCACAAATAGTTACACTAATATATGAGAATTAGTTAAATTCACTTTATTTCTCAAATAACTGATGCTTTTTAAAGGCAGAGGAAACAATGCACCATTATTAGGCCCAAGCAGTGAATTTGAATATATCAGTAGAATAAAAAAGCTAAATTAATTCATCAAGTTTTAAAAAGAAAGCCTTTTTTGACAAATAAAAAGTGTTGTGTTTTAATTTACAGCACTACACTATTTGTACAAAAAAGCTTTAAAAATGTTCTCAACATACAAAAAAAAACATTTTTTTTTGTATGTTGAAAACTTTAATTTCATAACACTTAAACTTTAATTGTGGGAAATTATTTCACTAAAACATAATATTGCAACCTGTATCGTTGCAGGTGGCCGTGCAATGTGTGGTCTACAAGTGTTGACTTTAAGTTGATAAGTTGAACATTATTAGTGTAACAAAGCTAAGCGATATACCGTTAAATAGTGCAGACTGGATGAAAATTATTCGGTTCTCCAACGTTAAACAATACAGTTAGAACTGTAGGATCAAGATGAAAACAACTCAAAATATTGGCAATTTTTTCTCTGTAAATAAAGCAAACTGTCATAATGATTAAATTAATTTTCTAAGATTAACCTAAAACTAACCTGCAGTACCTACAGCACTTACATACTGTAAATCCTTTCTTGTTACAGAACCTGGACTCTTTGAACTATGCAGCGCTGAAATTCAGACCCAAATCGGACAGCAACACAAAGCCTTCTGAAGACCAGTGTGCTGTATGCTGCCACCAGATGGGACGACAAATATTATTTGGATGTTTCATGTGGGCGTGGCCAAACCTCAAATCTGGCCACGCTCCATAAAACATCAAGATGGAATAACTTCCCCACATAAGATCCCAGCTGCATCAAACTTGATTTGTGTCATCACAGACCAGAGCTCATCACGTTGAAATGGTCAATTGGTGACATCAGTTTGGCCCCGCCCCTTAGAAGTCTTTCTTTCTGTTGGAAGAAAGACTGCTCTAAATCATACATGCATGATCCTATTTGCAGTAAACTTGTTAGGCTTGACCTTTGTTAGCCTCTAAAGAGCCAAATAGCTTGGAATTGCGACGGCTGCGCGAGAGCGTTGGCGGTGTCGAGAGCGTGGCGTTGCTGGAACCGCCGCGGTCGCCACGAGGCCTTCGGCACGCTTCGCTGCGAGGACCTCCAACGCCGCTTGCGGCTTTAATTCAATTTAGTTTGGCTAAAATGAGCTTTTTCATTTCTCTGATTCAAAACAAAATGTCCTCTCAAGGTACTTTACAAATCTGTAATATTTAATGTATAAAATACATTCATTCAAATTCAAGCCACATGCTTGAACAAGCATCTAGCAACAATGTAGAGGAACATTAGTCTAAAATGAATAATCTGGCTCAGGGTGAGAGGTCATCCACTGGGTTTCGAGAAAACCGGTATAATGATGAGAATTTTGATAAATGTTTGGATAGGTCAGAAACTACAATCTATCCCTAAAGAAATCACTCAGAGCCAATCCAAATATAATAATTTTTTACTTTCATGATATAAGGTTTGATCTTTGTAAAAGTTTCTAACATAAAAAAGCAAATATTCCAAATGTAAGAGCATTAATTTTAACTTCAGATATATATATATAAAAGTTAAATTATCATCTTTCTTTATTTTCAGGAACCTGCAGGACTTATGAGGAACATGTAGTGTAATATTTAGCTCTAGAGGCGATTTCCTTTTGAAGTGACTCCACCGTCTGCAGCAGCTCG
This sequence comes from Girardinus metallicus, assembly GCA_903067095.1. NCBI lineage: Eukaryota > Metazoa > Chordata > Actinopteri > Cyprinodontiformes > Poeciliidae > Girardinus > Girardinus metallicus. The sequence goes on along the minus strand of CAEGAE010064346.1, from coordinate 30,849 downwards.
GCCACCTCGACTATTTTCTCTTTCTTCCTCTGGATCAGCAGCTGGATCTTCTGCTCCACGTCTGCCAGAAGCAAATGTACAGAAAACATCAACTCAGATCAGTCAAAAACATCTCGCAGAAACCACATTCAAACATTCAGAACTCAAAGAGAAAACATCAGGGTCATTCGGTCTGCAAGGAGCAGCTTCCTTTTCTAGGACCCCTCATTCACATGCAGGAATTAGGATATGGGCCAGAACGAAAAAGCTTCTTTGAGGAAGAACCGTCTCACTGAGTGAATTTCAGTCGTTTTCCTAAACTACATAAACTGCTTCGGTCTGATTACAACTGCTATTGTTGTAGCTTGGTTCTGTTTCCTCTGCTGACGTATCATCAACATTTACCAAACAAAAACTGGTAGAATAAAAAAAAAGAAAAGAAAAATCCTTGATAACTGAGAACAAAAAGATTTAATTTTGCTCTTGTGAGTTGGAAAATATATTCAATCTAATGTTTTTTCAAATAAAGTAAATCTACATTTTACATCCAGTCCACCGGGGCCTGGTGTTGATCTCCACAGGTCAGGGTTCACCTGGACAGGTCACCAGTCCATCACAGGACAAACAGCCATGTTCAGGGTGATTTGGAGAGACCAGTCAAGTTTTTGGACTGTGTACTTTGAGAGAATCCACACATTTACAGGGAAAACATGCAAGCTCCTTGCAGAAAGACCACAAGCCAGGATTTGAACCCACGACCTTCTTGCTGCAACAGTGCTACCATGTAGCCATGCCAGATATTAGGTTCATTTGTATGTATTTTAGAAACACCTCTGTTCCTTAAATTAGCTTAAAATGGCCAAACTACATAAAAGCATTCAGGTTTGTCCTTATGAACAAAAATAGTCCAAAAATAATTTTTTTTTGTTTCCCAAGTTGTGTCAACTTGTCAAACAAGTGAGTGCATTTTGGACTACTAACCATCAGTTATGAATGTTTATATTTGTCCATCAGATGGTGCAATTTTTCTTCTTTTCCAATAGCTGCTGAAATAAGTGTCACTTTGTCACATTTAATGTCGAATAATGGTGTGTATTCTTTATTCACCTGATGCATACATCCTTTTATATTTTTGTTTATAAACTTTCTCAGAGGGAACTTATCAGAGCCAACACACTTTTTCCCCAGGACAAATAACCGCCATTGGAGCAAACATTGAGACAGTCTCATGCTCCTTTCAGTGTTTAGGATTTCTTTTCTTCTACTTTTCCTGTAAAACTGAAGTGTTGTCTAACCTGTTCAGTGTATCATTTGTAAGCTCGTATTCTGTGCAGGGCATTGATAATCCTACAACAACTCTTAGTCTGATGGTCATAACCTTCTATCTGTTGGAGTCTGTCCTCCATTTGTCTCTGCATATCTTCGGTCTCCTTCAGGATTGTCTGCAGTCGATCTGCGGCTTCGTCTTCAAGTGTTTTATTCAAATGTTTCTGCCTTAAAAGCTCAAACTGCTCCTGAACTTCTTGCAGCTCCTGTTGGGAGAGAAAATGTCTCAGAAATCTGGCCAAACCCAGCAGCTGCAGCTGCTAACAGTTTTCAGATTTTACCATGTCATTAGAAATATTGGTCAATGCTGACTCAGCAGTTTCTCTGGCCTCTTTTGCCATCTCTTTGTTCTGCTCTGTTTTATTTTTCAGAGCTTCAATCTCCTCCAGACCCACAGGCTGGTTCATCAGCTTATCCTCAATGCGGTCCAGTTTGTTCCCCACCTGAAACATGGCAGAGAAACCATCAGTACCAATCAGGCTGAGACAATTACTGTAAAACAATTGGAAAGTTTGAGTCTCACCTCTTGGATTCGGTCTTTGGCGTGGTCTCTGTCCTTATTTGCAACCTCCAGGTCATCGTTGGCTTTGCTCTGAGCTGTGTCTGCAGCAATAATATCACTGAGGATGTCTTTCACGTTGATGTTTTTAGTTTGCTCCCTGTTAAAATAAAAAAAATATAAAAATAGTTTCTGAACAGAGCTGTGTGTTAAATAATTTTGTTTTCAGACACCAACTTGACTTCTGTCGCTTTCTGCAAAAGCTCCTGAGCTGTTTTGGCTTCATCCTGCAGCTTCTTCAGGTCCTCCTGGAATTTGGTGGCACCGTCCAAAAGATTATTGATCTCATTGATCATCGATTGTATCTCAGCAGGTGATCGCGGTAGCTGGATCCTCAGGACAGCGTTGGCCATTTTCTCAATGTCACCTGGAGGAACCATTTCATCTGCCAGGAAGGAAACAGAGAGAGATGTTTCCCACAGTAGGATGCATCACTCTGGCACATTTTTAGAGGACGGCAGGCGTAGCGCTAATCATTTAATGGTTGGATTATTTGGCGTTGAAGGTCTCCTAAAAAAAAACTGATTTTATGCCTGTAAGCACTGACCCATCAGATATTGTTTGACCCTCTGGAGGAGCTCTCTGGTTTTGTTTTTCTCTCTCTCCATTGATTCGGTGGTGTCGCTGACCTGGCGCTGCAGGTCTTGGGCCTGGTCTTTGGTGTCCTGAGCCACTTGCTGGACATCACTGATCTGAAATGGTCAAAATAATAGAAACACTTCTTAAAACGGAACAATCCACAGAGAGGACTCACCAACTAGTCTACATCAACTGTTTACCTGCAACAGATTTTTCAAAGTGTTGCTTCTAACTGGACTTGGTAAAGTTCAAGCTTTCCTGCCATCAGATTTTTTTCTGTTTCTATCAACTCTGTGGACCTTAAAACTGTTTTTGTCTTGGCAGAAATTCTTTGCAGCAATTAAAATGCTGCTGGGTAAATCTGATCTTAAACTGTTCATTTAAGTCAATAAAAACTTGAACCGTAGGCAGCTTTAAATGGGTTCCAAGCCCAACACAGCAAGTTCGTCCATCCAGGATAATATTCCTGGCCAGTTTTCCACAAGTCAACCAAGTTGGGATTTTGCAGAACAACACTGACTCCTGAAAGACTTGGCTACTACAATGCATTTTTCCTGTGGATGATATTGAAATCAGTTTTTAAAATTCTTAAAAAAATGTTTTCAAATTGGGGCTGCACAGTGGCGCAGTTGGTAGAGCTGTTGCCTTGCAGCAAGAAGGTTCTGGGTTCGATTTCCAGCCCAGGGTCTTTCTGCACGGAGTTTCCCTGTGCATGCGTGGGTTCTCTCCGGGTACTCCGGCTTCCTCCCACAGTCCAAAAACATGACTGTCAGGTTAATTGGCCTCTCCAATTTGTCCTGTTTGTCTCTGTGTTGCCCTGCGACAGACTGGTGACCTGTCCAGGGTGTACCCCGCCTCTCACCTGGAACGCTTGCTGGAGATGGGCACCAGCACCTCCCGACCCCATTAAGGGACAAGAGTGAACAGAAAATGGATGGATGATGACCAGAACAATACAAATCAATGCACATAGACTTAATGCTTTTTTAACCACAAAATGTTAAATGTCATTTCAACAACAGCTGCAGTACCAACCAAAATTCATAAATTTTGTAAAATTCATAGTTTCTGATAAAATCCATAAAATATTCTCAGAAGACCGTGTTTATATCTGGAATAATATAAAGTTATGTGCACTTGCCTGCATCCAATGCTTTTTCATTTAAGTTTTTTTCTAATATAGGGCCACAAATAAAAGTCATTTTATTACAAAATTCCCACAGGAACCAGCTCAGTGGAGAAACCCTCCCAGTGTTCCCAGTGTAAACGTGCCTTTTTCTTTGACTTGTCCAGGTTGGATGGGAATTTGATGAGTTGCTCTTTTACTTTCTCTGCCATCTCAGAAGCTTTCTGGGCAACGGGAACAGCTCCATCACAGATCTGACCTTCAGGACATCCAGAGCAGTCCTCTGGATCCGGTCGCCCGCAGACCTGAATCAGACCAAAACAAGTTGCTCAGAGGAAACAGAAGATCATTCAGTTTCTTTATTCAAGTGTAATACCACTGATGAGCACTAGAGGGTTATCCATTAGACTAACAATGACAGTGACCAGTTTAAAAGTAGAGCACATACAGCTCCCTGGTTTGTTGATAGAAATAAAAACTACTGTATTTCAAGGCCAGAGTAGTGGCCTGTAACATACTGATGTGTTGCCAAAGCTTTGCAGCTGGACATTGTTTCAGTCATCATTCTTGAGTCTCTGATCTGCTCAGAGAAAGTTTTGCAGGCAAGATGACATTTTAGAAGATTAAAAAATAAATTTTTTAGGAGATGTTTTCATCATTAGTCCTAAGTTAGCCTTGTAAAAACCACCGTCTTTTTCTAAGCTTTGCTTCATACAGAGGGTCTGCACCCTTGGCTATGGAGAAATGATTGCTTTCTCTTCTGAAGTTTTAATTTTTACCCAATCGCTAACATTTGCCTGTGATGCATGGAAAGCACTATTGTTGATGTTAGATGTGTTGACGTGGTTGGATTCAGAAACTCCATCAAGGAGACAAAGTTCAGCTGACTGATGTCAGTGAAGTCCCAGCCATCTCTCTGCTGAATATTTTTCACCTTTTGGTTGAGTTGGCGCATGTTGAGCTCCTTGACCTTCTTCTCCAGAGGTGCCAGGTCTCCTCTGCCGCTGCACATGCTCAGTTTGCGCTTAGTCTCCCGTCTGGTGTCCATGGAGTCCTCCACAGCTTTATTGGAGTTTCTCACCCGCTTTTCGTCTGACATGAAGGTTTTATGAAGCTTCTGGATCTCCTGCAGCATCTCTGCAACAGAGTGGAACACAACAAAGTTGATTATTTCTTATTAAAATTAAAAATATCTATTTTAAGGTTTTGCTTTAAATTAGTGCATTTTATATCAAGTCAGAAAAAACAGTGTTCTGTCTGGTTGAACAGAAGTTTGTTACTGGTGTAAATATAAAGCCAATCATTATGCCTCACCTCCCACTGGCTGAGTTTCTTTCTTGTTTGGATACTTGGTGAGTTTATCCTTCAGGTTTTCTAGCATCTTCTGAAACTCCACATTAATGTTATTGATTTCATTGTTAAGGAGGACAGACGGGTCGATCAAAATTATGTTGGTGTCAACAGCATCTTTTAGCTTCCTGCAAAGAGAAGTCCTTCAAAATCACTGGTTTCTGCAAACAACATTAGTCTTTAACAACCAGGAGCCAGATTATCTTTGATACAAACAAAATGTAAAATATGGATCTCACCTAATCTTCATGTAGAGTTTCTCTACCTTCTCCAGCTTTGGCAGAGAGGAACCAGTCATGTTACCAATGCTGTCCAGTCTGGAGTGCATCTCCAGCATCCGTTGCCAGTACTGACTGTGAGTGGGATGCGGGGTGTTGCCATGGAGAGGGATGAAGGTCCTCATCCTTTGGGCGGCTCGCTGGACGTCAGTGACGTTTTCGGTCCACAGAACCATGCATTCATGGCATTTCTCGCAGGCAGGAAACTCTGAGGTGTAGCCTGGAGCGCACTCGTCACAGAGGATACCAGTGACGCCGGTCCGACAGACGCACTCACCAGTTTCAGGGTCACACGACGGGCGCTGCGTTCCCTCAAGGTTACAGTCACAAGCTAAGAACAAGAAGTGATGAAATTAGGCTTAAAATGAATGAAACGGATAAAGCCTAAAAAGACTGCACCCATAAAATGATCTTTGTCATTTTGGGTGAGCTGCAGTAAACAGCAACATTCTGAGTCCCGATTTAAAGGAGCCAACACTTCCTGTGGATTGACATTTGATGACCTGTGGAAACATTTACCAATATCTGTAAAATAATAGTGGCACAAAATAATATTTTTGCTCCACAAAGGTTTGACACCGATTTTGTTTGATTTGTAGAAGAAATCCCTGAATTGTGGCAACGTTTTAAGATGACAGTAAGCTGACTTTGTCATGCAGATGCTAAAATGTTTACTTACTTTGTTTGCCTGTTGATGGTTACAATATTTCCAGAGAAGAAAGATTTGGAGTAAATCCGAACGAAGTGTTTTGTTAGATTAACATTAAGGCCACCTTTTATGGTTGTTATTTTCCCTCATGAAGCTAGTTAGTTAAATTGTTATTTTGGCATCACAAAACCTCACTTAAACACACAACATTAAGGCTGAGTTTTAGAATAAAGTCATTGACTCAAAATGATTTAAATGCAACAGGAGACAGTCTCTGCCAGATTAAGTAGTTCACTCACAGAAGCACTGAAGGTCTGGATTCCCAAAATGGTTTTCTCCACATTCGTCACACTGTCTTCCTCCAAACTCAGGACGACAGGGACACTGTCCCGACACCTGGACACATCACAGCTTCAGCCAGCGGACTTTTCAAACAATCATCTGCTGCTGCAAGGACCCTGGATGACCTCTGACCTCTTCATTCTCAGCCTGTAGAAGACCTGATCCCCTCTCACCTTGTCACAGACGTTAGAGACGGAGTTAGCCGGGGCGCAGCTGCAGGGCTGACATCCCGATGCTCCCTCCAGGTTCCAGAACCCGTCCTCACATTCATCACAGAGACCTCCCACCACCCCCGTCCTGCAGGGACACTGTCCTGTCTCCCTGTCGCAGAAGCAGGGGCTCTCTAGGGGACATAGAGTCGCCTTGGTCCCCCGACGGTCACAGGAGCATTCTGGGAAACATCAATGTAGATATACCAGCAACCATGTGACACATCTATAACCATATGAACCAGTCGTAACCATGTGACACTTTCCTCATTGGCCACTTTACCTTTACAGTTGTGTTGCAGGGCGTTGCCATAGTAACCAGGCTTGCAGAACTGGCACTGTGGACCTGTTGTGTAGTGAAGGCAGCGGAGACATTCTCCAGTTGTGCCGTCGCAGGCGTCGCTGTCGTCCGGGTCGATGTTGTTGTTGCAGGAGCAAGCCCTGCAGGCGGCACCTGGCAACCTCGGGTCGCCGTAGAAACCCGGGCTGCACCTGTCACATCGTTCGCCTGAGAGGTCGAAGGTCAGAGGATCGATCAGGTGAACTTTAATAATTGATTTACTTTTTCGTCGTGAGGTCTGGGAGTTTTTATGAGAATTTAACTTCATATTTAATGATAATCTTCAACATCTTTAAGAGCTAAACTCAAGCACAAGGGAACAACACAGGGGTCAGGGAGGGGAAAGTGACCTGCAGTCAAAAATTTTACTTCGGTTCAAGAAAAATCTCTGCTCCCATGTTTATTTCTGGTTCCCTGGATTTAAACAGCAAACTAATAGGAACTAAGCTTTGGCTCTTTACCTGCAGACCAGGTGGTCCGCAGACAGGGCTCCTACCTGTGTGTCCCTCCCTGCAGGAGCAGCTCACACTGACGGACTGCGGGTCGTATTGACAGGAAGAGGCAAAGAACCGTCCGCTGCTCAGGATGTCAGGGCACAGGCAGGGCAGACAGGGTTGCCTGGAGACCGGGTTACCATAGTAACCCTCCACACACCTACAGCAGCCACACACAGGTGGGTCAGAACCACATGACACCATCAGGAAGTGAGGTGATCTTACCTGAGGGGATAAAATAGCTCACATTGCTGACGAAACGAGTTTAATAAACAAAGGCTGAATAATCTGTAATCGGATCCAGAACCTTCAGTCCAACCTGTCACAGTGCGGCCCGCTGCTGTGCTCCCTGCAGTTCACACACTCTCCGGTCCATCCATCGCAGGTTTCTGACAGGCCGTTGCAGTCACAAGGCTGACACAGCGGGAATCCCCAGAACCCAGACTCGCATCGATCGCAGCGTCGACCCGATACCCGGGGGCGACAAGCACACTGACCTCCGCTTAGATCACACGCCTCCGACAGAGAGCCCTGAGGGTCACACTCGCATCCTGCAACAACATGAAGGATTCGCTGTAAGACGAAGAGCTCATATAGCAAGGCTCTGACTGATTCAGAACTTTCTTCTTACGTTTACAGCCTTCAGGTCCAAACTCAAAGGTCAGAGGTGCACAAGCATCACAGCAACGTCCGATCACGCTGGGCTTACATTCACATACCCCGCCCAGCGTACTGCATCCCGATCCAAGAGAACCAATAACGTTACACCTGCAGGCTGAAACCAGGAAGCACACAACATCAAACCAGGTTCATGTGAAACTGTCTGACAGACGTCAGCTGCCTCCAGAGACGCATAATGCTAAAATTTTACAATATAAAACTTTGGACACACCAATTCGTAAATTAGGCATGTTAAGTTTATATTTATTGTCTGTAACAAACCTTATTTTATCATCTAATTGTAAATAAATTCAAGCAGCAAGAGAATAAGTAGTTTCTACAAAGAACCGGCAGTTTATAAAGATGAAGATAATCTACAGACCACAAGGTTGAGTTCTTCATTTGAGATTATAAAGCTTTTCATCTGAACTCTATTCAGATAACGCCTGAATGGCGATAATGAACCTGGGCTTTGACACAATCAGAAGTTGGATCCAGAACTTCCAGCAGGTGGCAGTAAAACCCACAAATACATTTGTGTAAATTGTGACTGTGGTGCTAAAAGGTGGACCTTGGTCCGGTTTGATTGTATGTTTTCTTCAATTTAAAAGAAAACAACAAAAAAACCCTCAAAAATTAATATTGCTGTAACTAATATTTAAAGCGTTGTTGTCGAGGCTGATGGCTGTGGACAGGAAGGATCTCCTGTAGAGGTTTGATTAATGTTTATGTTATGAAAACGTTTATAATTGCCTGGGGATTTGCAGTAAACGGCTCACCCACAGCTCCGTTGTGGATGCGCGCCGACAGACTCTTGATCAGACCTTCGCAGATTTTTGGAAGCGACTCCTGAGAACCGAGATACACGTCCAATCCGACGCAGCGAAAGTGACTGAAAGAGTCGAAGTCACTCTGAGAGCAGAAGTCTTGGACTGAATAGAAACTCTGAACCAGCCCCATCTAAAGAAAAATTTGAATAAAAAAAGTGGACAGAAAAAACAACACTGAGCTTCATTTTAATCAAACAGGCTTGTTCTCTTTTTTACATTTGAGGCGAAGATGATCTGGGTAATAATAAGATAATGTGATGACCAGAGCATCACAAAATGGTTCCCTCTGACAGTATAGGGAACTTTACTGTCAGAGGTCTCATTAGGCCTGGTTTACAGGATTCCTACTCTTCCTCTCTTTAAAACATTCAGACTTTTCAGGAACCAGAGTGGGAACCAAAGTTAACAACCTTAAAGTTATAGGAAATAAAAAAAAAATCTTATTGCTTTAGTTTACGGTTCCTGAAAAATATTGATTGTTTTTCATATTTCTACACCACTTTATGCTCAGATTTAACTGTTCCTAAAGCAACTCTTTAAATACTTCCCTCTAGTTGTGCAGAAATGAGTTTTTAGATCATGACTTTCTCACCGAGTCAACCAGCAGAGGAGCGTTGTCTGATCTTTGCTGCCTGTCAAAGAAAATTTCCACATAGTATCGACCTCTGACATTCAGACACACTCGGGAATCCAGGATACCTAATCTGGAAAAAAACAAGCGTGTAACATAAAACAGCAGTAGTTAAAATGTCATGGCAAAGGGTTGATGTCAAACTCATAAAAATTATCTCTTGTATTAGAAAGTATGCCACCTCGTGGACACCAAGGAAATTAGATAACAGGCTGAGAAGCAATGCAGCGTTCACATCACTTTTACTTGTGAGCTGCAATCAATAATAAAGTTCCTGCCATGTTTACACTACAGTTATGTACTTACAAGTGCCAGCACAGTCTACAGAATATTTTCGCTAGAGTCTTGGGGCTTATTAAGATGTTTTTTGGTGAATCTTAGATGGGATTTTGTGTTCTTTTGGGTCAGAAACTCTTCAAATTTTGGCCCAGTTTCTTCTTCCTGTTGAATCATGAGCTATAACTTTAACTGATGTTGTTTTGGGATCATTTATGACTTTCTCGATGAGTCATCAATGCATCATTAATGATGTTAAGTTTCTCATGTATTCCTATTAGATTTGCTTTTCCTGCTTTGTGTTTCCAGACAATTTTTATTTAACTGGTTTCTACTGGTCTGAGCCAAGTTTGGCTAATAAAATTAAAAAGATATGTGATCAATTGCTGTAAAATTATTCTTTAACAATTAAATTTTTCTGTCTTTTTGTCATCCCAAAGTAAAAATTGAGTGGCTCCAGAGACACTGCATCACTTCTTTTGGGAAAAATCAGAAAAGATCTGTAGAGAAACAGTCAACCAGTCACTGTGGAGGACATTAAACTGGAGCAACTGTTTTCACTTTGCTATGTTTAATGTAATGCTCTGCAGAAAGTGGTCAGCAGAAGAGTCATGTGAACTCCCAAGGTGAATTACCTGTTGCTCACAAAGGCTGACTCACCTGGAGCTTCTGGGGAGGATCAGTGTCAGACTTCCTGTTGAAGGGTCGTCACTGCAGCCTCCATCGCCTGGTGACAGCGTGATGATGTTCACTCTCGCCACCCAATCGGAGACAGACTGCAGAGCAAGATGAGTTTAACCCAGGGAGAAAAACTTCCTGGATTAAACTCCAACACAAGAGAAATTTTGAAACATTTCTCGTTTCAAAATGTGAGCAATACATTTTTTTGATGTTACAGCGTCAACATCTAAATGGAAAAACTCAAGATCAATGTCTTGTTCTGATACTCACATTGTTCATGGTTATGTCTATGTTTTTTTTGTCTTATATTGAAATAAAAATAAAGAAATAAAATCTGTAAAGCTGACTATTTTTAAGAGTTCATAAACAAGAACCTGAAGTTCTCCTCACCTCAGATTCATAGCGGATCACCAGCTGGTACTCCATCGATGTCGGCAGGTTGTCCACAGTGAATCTAAGCCCCGCCCCCTCTGTCACTCTGACCAATCCCAGACCAGTTCCTGACTGCTCAGGTGAGCCCTGGTGGGGAAGGATTTGCAGGGGGCCCCGGTTCACAGGGTTGGTGTTCTGCTGCAGGACCAACAAAAAACAGGAGAAACCAATGAAAGAATCACGTTCCGTTCTATTTCAGAGACAAACAGGCAATGAACCAAAGCTGTACCCGTCTCCTCCGACGGGTGAGATGACGAGGCCTCCGGATCAAAATCACTTTTCCATTGGAGAGCTGGAAGTCATAGCCCTGACTTCTGAAATACTGCTCACATGAAGGCAAAAGGCTGGGATTCACCTAAAAACATCAAGAGTGAGAAAGAGTCTTTGTAAAGAGGCTGTTAAACACAATTAAGATGTTGGTGAGTAAATTAAAACATTTAAAAAGCTGAACACACTGAACACACGACAACCACACAGAGAATCGTTGGCTGGGATTTGAACACAGGACTGCATAGCTACAAGGCTAACAGCTAACAGCTGTGCTGTTGCCATAGTAAAATATTCCTCCGTAACAACATTGTTCTGTCTGAGATCAATGGATTCCCGAAGTCTGGACTCCTTAGCAGGATCAGTGGCTCCGTCAAGATAACTTCATGTTTGGTTTGAGATTTTTAGCATCTGATTTTTTTCTGAATCTGAACCAGATTCAGATGTAGCTACTGGTTCTGATGGCTTAACTGGACCAGATAGTTTTCCATTCAGTGATGATACACACCAGCGGCAAGGAAGAGGGAAAAGCAGGAAGAGGAGCCGGAGGAGAAGGGGATGAAGTCCCTCCTGTCAGCTGTGCAGCGAGCTCTGCCTCATACAAGAAGTAGATGAGCGAAGGCAGGAAGTAACCAGGTGCAGGATCAGAGCAGCGCCGGCCCACCATGTTGGGTAAACAGGAACACTGTCCGTCCTCTGGAGAGCACCTGAAGAAACCCAAAGTACATTCATAAACTTTACATTTTATATTTGAGAGCAGATTTAACTCCTTCAGAGTGTTAAAGTTTGCCTGTATTTCTTAATGACTTGTAGATATTCGGATGACAACTAGTGACTGGATTCAGTTTTATTAAAGCATTAAATCAATTGAACATACAGAGTCAAAAGTAAAAAAAGAAAACTCCTACATGTTGCTGCTAGCTCCCCCAACATCACAGTCACAGGGTGAACATTTGAACACAGAGTTTCCCAAACCCCAGAAACCTGCCTGGAAACAAAACCATTAAACCTCAAAACATGACATAATACCAAGGATCTGTTTCTGTAGATCACTGTTTTACAAACTTTAACCTACCACACAATGATCACACAGCGGCCCGGTGGCCATTGGCTCACATCTACAGCTCCCTGTAAGTGGATCGCATGGTCCAACACTTCCCAAACCGTGGCACCTGCAGACTGAAAACAGCATAAAGTCACATCAAAGCTGCACAGAAGTAACACAAAGAGGACGATGTTGTCTCCTCTGGTCTATCCGTCTATCTTAAATGGTTAAAAAATAGTTGCAAATCAACTATATGAAGCTCTATGCTGTAACCTGGCCTCATCATATCACTGAAACCCTGACAATATTCCCATATGCTAAGATAAATGGTAAGTGGGCTGAATTTATATCACGCTTTTCTAGCAGTACTGATCACTCAAAGCACCTTACATGATACACAGATTAGTAGGCAACCTAAGGTTACGTGTCTTGCCCGAGGGCACATCGACATGTTACAGTATGTTATAAACAATGTCCGGTTTGGAAACCACAATCATGGAGAGATTAAAAACTTTTATTGACAATTTAAAGAACCAGCTCCCAGCAGAGGCGGTCCTAGCCTGTTTGGCGTCCTTGGTGAACCACTTTTACGATGAGGGGTTGGAGGTGAGTTGGGGGGTAATGGCGCTTTGCAATAGGTGCTGTTGACATTCTTTTCTTTTGACAAAGTTTATAATTAGGCCAGCTTAGGTTATCATCAGCTATCTCTGTAATTCTGCTGCTAAAGACCCAGGCAGCTGGAGGACAAAATGACAACTTTTCTTGACTCTGCTACTTTCTCCTACTACTCTCCAGTCATGCATCATAGTACAGTTATTGCTACTGTTAACTTGGTCTTGAAAGTTACATCTGGCAGGGTGTTTTTAAGCTGTCACCTTCCTGGAGGAAGGTGCCAACAATATCCCTTGTTGGCAACAGAGATATTGCTGCCAACAAATTGATCTTCCTTTTCTACAGACTTTGCCTCATCTTTCTGTTTAATCGAGTCTCTCTCCTGTACAAAACCACTGAACGAGCTGTTACTGCCACCGATTAGTAGTATTTTGTTTACAATAGATGAGGCCACTAAAGGAGCTACTGCTGTCAGTGACTCTGTATTTTCTTCTCTAACATAGAAAGTACTCGTGGATCGGTGCTTAAGTGTTTTTGTTTGTATGTTTCTCCATCTCAATCTTGTCCTGGCAGAGTGGTACTCATGGTGAACTTGGTTCTGTTTGAGGTTTCTTCCTGTTTAACTGGGTTGTTCCTTTTTTTATTTCTGTCAATAAATCTGATCTCTTGGTCATACCTTTTAAATTATTATTCTTAATTGATAACATATGAATAAAGTCATTTGAATGAATGTAAAAACAGGTGTACTGGTACCTTCACATCCAGCTGGGTTGTCCGATCTCAAATTGAAGAAACCTTGTTTGCAGCGATCGCAGCGTTGACCCTCCACGTTTTCCTTACAGAAACACCGACCGCTTGATGCATCACACAAACCACCGCTCTGGGAGCCGGCGGGGTCGCAGTTACACGCTGCAACAAGAATGCCACTCCATGATGCTCAAACGCAGCATATGTCTTGACATGATGCTGCTGGAAGCTACAAAAACATCAATGATCTTTGACCTGTGAGACATCTGAAAATCAGAACTCAAACCAGAGAGAAATACTGAGTTTGACTCATTTATGAAGCACCAATTTCAATCACAGAGGTGTTAGAACTAAAATGCTACAGTCAGGAGACATTAGGATATGTTTGGAAGAAGGTCACATTAAAGCAAAAGTAAAAATCTGACATGGCTGATCATTGGTCATCATCTCAAATCAAGATCAGAGCTGTCCAAGTCCATGCATTCCTTCTCTGATATACCTAGTAATGAAGGTCACATTACCAGGCATCTGTAGAGTCAATGACTGAATGCTGATGAAGGAGTTCAGCCATTTTGTTCAGGGGTGTTGGAAAACTGATGCATTTAAAAACAGCAGGATAGCAGTTTTCAAGGACTGAACTTGGGCACCCTGTTTTAGATGCCTCCCTCCTCCAATATTATTTATTCAAATGGATGAGTTATGTCATCAGTCATTGATTTGATCCAGAAGAGAGGAAGCAGGGGAACGTATCAACTTTACACCGATCCCAGATATATATAGAAGAACCAGGAAGCGCAAGCCTTAACCATTACCAATTTTTAAAAAAAGCTGGGACAGCAGCTTTTATATGAACCATCAGTCCCACCTGCATAACCTGGTTTGATGCTGCACTGTAAAAGCAGTGAGTATGAATAAGTTGCACATGATGAAGCATACGTATGCAGGCGTGGGGATCCTCCAGCGCTCTCTGCGGGTCCTGATACAGGAAAGGTCGACAGCGCTCGCACTGAGGCCCCGTCCTGTCATGGCGGCAGTCGTCACATATGCCGCCATTCACACCTCCGGTCTCTTCGTAGCGAGCAGCATCAAAGTGACACGAGTCTGAGTGACCGTGACAGTTGCACCCTGAAAAAGAGACAAACAAGGTCACAGACATGGACATGAAACCTGAAACAAGTCAAAATAGCCCAATGGCTCAAGCATCATATATGTGACGGTTTAGAAGCACAAACAATCTATATGTCTGTATTTAATCCAAAATAAAATGACATCTGATTCATTCAAACAAAGGAGGAAATTAATAAAAAAATTACTCCTGCAGATGTTGGGTGTAGTTTCTCCTCCAGGCTTCCAGGGGGAGTCATTGTGAAACGGCTGACATCTCTCACAGTTCTCCCCAGTTGTGTTGTGCTGACAGACACATCGACCGTGAACCTGGAAGAAGAAGAAGAAAAAGAAGAAAAAAATGGAATAGATATCATATCTGTTTTCCTTCTAACGTCCTCATTTAAGTCTGACTGTAAGAGTAAAGCCAGCGACCCAGACCTGATGAATTCAGCACTGGAAAGGGAGTGTTGATTTTCACCAAAGCCAATTATTTTACAATGATTTCCCTCCAAACCAGCAGAATTTACTTTAGTCATCTTGTACTTCTTTTCAGCAAATTCTTACGGCCATATTTCTAAATTAACTTTTACTTCAACAAAATTTAGGAAAGGTTGCAATCCAACTTTCTGGAACAACATAGCACTTTTACTAAATACAAATCTGGACTTCTTTGTAGAGGTAGTAACAGAAAAAGTGATCCTTGTCTCTTGTTCTTGGTTTTCATCATCTGAAGCATTTTAACTGTTGTGTTTACAGTAATTGTACTCATGTTTGAGCCGCTTGCAGGGTATTTGAAATTACTCCCTATATGGACAGATAAAGTATTTCTGAATTGAATTTAGTTGCATTGGTTTGCTTACATGTCAAAAGATGTCTGATTTCATGAATAAGAAGATTTGCTCTGGCATGTTTTTAAGGCCTAAGCTGGGTTAGACAGGTTAATAGTCTGAAATCCATTTAGTGTGATATGGAAAACCTTGTTCTTTGTTTGAGCTGAGAAAAAAAACTCATACTGGTACTGAACTGAAATTAATACAAATTTGTCTGATTGGTGGCGCTGCTTCAGCCACCAGGGAGTCACTGAGCAGCAAAACAATTTAAACTGAAGATAAACAAATTTAATGTCAAAGCAGCTGTGGACTTTCAGTGTGTACCATGCCAGACTGGGTGAAGACGTCCCCACGCCCTCCGTCCACAGGGACACAGCGGCTGGCGTGTCCGTTACAGAAGCAGCTTCCCTGAACCACCATGCTGTGAAGCGAGTAATAATATTTCTCCTGAGGATTTCTGCGTCTGCGGGCCAGCAGCGTGTCACCAAGCGTGAAGAGACGAGTGAAGTTCACACGGATATTCGTCAAGGTGATCAGCTCTGAGGATAATTAAGACATGTGTAAGTGAATATATAAAAAGTTATATTTAATAAATTATAATATGTGTTCCTGAGGACAGTTTGGAAGATTAAAAGTACCTTTTGGAAAAAAAAAAGCAAATAACCTGTTCCACTGTCTCACCTTGAATGTTTGGAGCATATGGGTCATCTATTTCAAAGACAGGATCCAGAGCTTTTAGCACCACCTGGTGGACAAACATGCTGGGTCACAGATTTATCTAAACTTCCATCCTTTCCTCAGTTATTTACATACACTGTATAAAAAACACACAATTTGTACTCTCTGATATTAAATCAGACGTATTTTTCCTGTATTATATCATATGTGCCAGAATATTTTATATTTATTGGGTTGGGAAGAGTAACGAACTAATATTCTCCCCTTTTATTCAAGGTTTGGACCATTGAAAGGACAAGAGTCCATGTTACAATTCAAAACCAAAAACAATAGTGGCAAATTAAAAATACTCTTGTCCAAGCAGAGACATTTCTTCCCACATTACAGGTTTGTACCTGAATGTTTTTTTATTCCATGAAAGGAGCAAATAGGTTGGTGGATGTGTGTTTAAATGTGGCACCTACCTCTCCACCTGTGGATGGTTCTGGTCCAGAGTATCTGCTGTCACACACAACGTCGTCAATGAAGCTGGCAGGTTCAGCAGGAACTGAAGGAAAATGAAGGGAACAATCGTCTGCAAAGTAGCGAAAAACTTTCCAGCTTCGTCCAAAATCCTTTGAACGCTCCACCAGCATGGCTGCAGGCCTGAAGCTCTGCAGGAAGACAGACAGGAAGACATCCTATCAAACAAGTCAGACCCGGGCTCACGCAGCGCTGCCGACTGAACACTGTTCATCTTTAAGTCGGACGTCTCCGCTGTTCTTAAGAACATCACATTGTCTGACCAGAGGATAAAGTTAAGGATAACCAAGCCTATTCTTGTTCATGGCCTGTTCTTTGTAATAATTAACCTCCAGATTTAAAATTGAGTGAGTTAGCTAGACCTACGTTCAGCATCAGAGTCAGTGGAGCAGCGTTAGAATTAAGGCCGACAGCTCAAATCTCAGCAACCCTGGGTACGCCAGTCCCACCCAACGTCACACCTCTGCAGTCCCGCTTCTTTTATTCTCCTTATATTGCTTTGGATGTCCATTCTGTTGATAATCCAGCAGGGCAATACTAATCTGATTGAACGGAGTTATCGCTCCCTCTTCACATCACCGTCTCAGTTCTTATCAGAACAAACATTTTTTCAGATAAAACTCACCTTCAGTGAGTCCTTTGTCTTGCAAACCTGGTTTGAAATCTGATCACCTCAAGGATATTTTTAATTTATTATTAACTTCTAGGTATGTCACAACTTTAGAGAAATGTTATGGTTAATTAACACTGAGTCAGTGGTGGATTTTAATATGATAGTCAATGGGGAGTAGGAAAATAATGTTGTGTTGAAACCCAACCTACAGGAACTGTTCATTCAGTTCAGCAGAGGTGTCTGCTATGTGTGAAAGCTCATTTTAAAAATCATCTGACTTAACAACCCTGTGGGAGGGT
This sequence comes from Girardinus metallicus, assembly GCA_903067095.1. Classification (NCBI taxonomy): domain Eukaryota; kingdom Metazoa; phylum Chordata; class Actinopteri; order Cyprinodontiformes; family Poeciliidae; genus Girardinus; species Girardinus metallicus. Next base: position 13,388 of record CAEGAE010064346.1, on the reverse strand, counting down.
CTTTAGCTGTTTACCTTGAAGATGAGGACCAGGTGGCTGAACTGGAAGACAGTCTCCAGGTCCAACTGGATGCTGACTTGATGAACTCCTGCAAACAACAAAAAACTTCTTATGTTTTATTCTGCCGTAAATAATGACGCGCTGTGATAGGACGGTTTCCAGCTCACCGTTCTCAGACTGCCACCACTTCAGTCGTCTGTCGGAGTCAAACGTTGTAATGACGTTCTCGATACGATGGCTCTGTGGGTTGCCTTGGGGACTAAACGGCAGTCGGGAGTCACACGTGAAACATTTTTTCTCCCCCTGATGAATCAATAATAATTTTTAAATTAGTCATTCACCCTAATCAATAATCAGTGGTTTACTAATAAGTGCTGAAAGGTTCGGGTTTGTGTCTAATGAGCCCAGTCCATTAAGAGCAACATGAAGAGGCTATAGCGTCACTAAGGTGTAAAGACGTGACACTGACGGGTGTCTGATTTATGGACGAGCCTGGAGGATAGAGTTGTTGGCCCATATCTTTTTTACAGCAATATGTATTTCCAACCTAAGCCATGACAGAAGAGGAGAAAGGAAAATGCATTAATGGGGAGAAGAGTTGGAAAAGTTCCTCAGGCTGAAGAGTGTCAGAAAGTAAAGTGACAAATCAAGACTTGTTTCGGTATGAAAGTCAGAGAATGAGGGGAGAAAAAACGAGTTCAGCAGCAGCTTATTCAAATCCACAAAACATCTACACTCCCAAATATTGTCACACATTATTACCTCTGCATAAACAAATGTTAGTACAAGTTAACCCACAAAAATAGCTTGAGTTTTGGCCAATGAAAACATCTTTATCGTCTGTTTCAAACTTTGAAAACAGACGATGTTTGTGTTGTGTTGTTTGTGTGGCCCTTTCTTTTCAGCCCCTGCAGCAAATCCCTGTTTGTCCAGAGATGACTCCGGCTGACGGTGTGTATGTGAGTGCTGCCTCTAACCTCCAGGTATCCAACGATGCAGTAGTTCTGGGGTCCGTCCACACCGCAGGTGGACGAGGCTGAGAGCTGAGCTCCCCGTCCCACCATCAGGTCACCGAGCTGGGGGTGACAGGAGCCGCCAGGGCACTGGTCCTGGAGGTCCTGGGGTTTTACAGCCGGGAGCCAAACTACAGAGACAGATGAGCCACAATGAGTGAATCCATTGTTTCATGAGGTACTCAGAGCTTGCTGTCTTGTTTCTTGTTTTGGAAGAGAACATCAGCTTCTGCTTCAAAGACTTAAGAAGTGTTTCCAACTCCAAATATCTCTAGAAGACACCCAGTACCAGCCTGAACAAATCTCCTGTCCCTTTTTTGCTCTGGTTTCTGCTGTTTGGTTCTCTAAATGTTCTGAAACTTCCTGTTTGAGATTCTGGATTCTTTTCCTTCTGGGGGATTTTCTCTACCTTTATTGGAGGAACTCAGCAGGATGGAGAAGTTCAGAGTGAAGTCAATGGCTCCAAGTAGACAACCTTCTCAAACTCCCACAGTTTAATTAATTCCACTGGAGTTTAATTTTAGCTTAGTTCCTCCTCCATGAAGAGACCGTTGAGAACATTTCTTCAGTCAGGAATGTGATGAGTCAAACTCACCAACAATCAAGATGAGGATCATGTTGAGACATCTGATGGATTGTAGTTCCTGGTGGACTGCAGGCGATTCCTATTCTGTTGGTGGAGAAAATGTAGGTTTATCTCAATGTGTAGTTGATCGTAAACCAGGATTGCATGTAACTTCACAATGGATAAAACGAAATTAAACAAAATCCCTCTGGGAAGGAATGTAAAAGCATGGACAACACACAGAACCCCGACAACTACAATATTTAAAGTAATCAATAATAAATCATTTAATCGCCATAACAATTAAAACAAGCTCGACAATTTTCACTTGAATGATTTATCGAGTTTTTCTTTTGTCGCTCTCTTCCTACCAAAAATGGGATGACAAAGTCTTCAGTCTTTTTTATAGTGCATTTTGTTTACAGAGATTTCATAATTAAGCCATTTGTTGCTTCTGTTGTTTTGGAAATTTAAAATGTCTTCCAGTTCCATTGTTAGATGCTTATTAGAATTTAAAGTAAGTCATCTTTGCGAGTGTATTCTCACATTCTTATGTCATTACCATTACATTACTTGAAAATGGTCTCAAAATGGCAAAATTTGTTTATTGCAATAAGTTCTAGGACAATTTATCTTCCAGTAAAATTTGTTATTGTGACACACAAACTGTGCAGCTTGGAAAGGTATAATCAACATATGAATTAAGCATTAGCAAAATTTGTAATTTTTGACTCCAATTTCACATTTAAGGAAACTGTTGAGAAAATTTAAATCTGTAATATTTGATTTGACTTTCAAGTGTAGAAATCCTTACAGTGATATTTGCACAGACGACATTCTGTCTTATAAACTGGCCACAAACCACCGGAAGCATGTTAAGACTCACTGAGTCTCTCTTTAAACACTGTTTGACAGGAAACATTTTAATTTCCATAATTACAACATTGTCAGTAATCACAGCATTTTGAAACCGCCAACTGTTTATTGTTGTACAACTTATTAAAAGTTTAAATGCACTCAATTTTGTCCATTTTTGTTTTTAATCAACCAAAAGTCAACAACACAATAAAAACCACAGGCTCACCTTGTGTTTTACCTAGTCCGCTATATGTGGGTCTGTATCAGTTTTTAAGGTGTAAAATTTTGGATGTGAAACTGCTGAGGAGGACTTGGTGAACTTTTATGTGAGGTGTAAATGTAAATGTGCTTGACGTCTATAGTTTCTACCTTTGGACAACTATTATCTAAATTTTAGAATACAAACTTTGAGGCAGTGGAGCTTATTTCAATTCAAAGCCCCAGTAAACCCAGACAGATGAGAACTAGTGGAACAGCCAAGTAAAATAAACTAAAATAAAAGAACAGAGCAATACATAACCCTGAACTGAAGCTTTATAGAAACTGTACAGCCAAGAGATAATTGCAACAACCAAAGCAGTTAAAACCCACAGATGATGTGGTATCGCCACTCCTAATAATGAAACATGTTTATTCTCCAGCTGAAGCTGAACTCCAACTCGGTTCTTGTGGTTTGATGGGAGAAACTTTCTGAAAGCTGGAGCCCAGCTGCAGTACTCTGGATGATAGGAACGTGTTTATTCAGCAGTGAACTGTGCGCCCTGAAGGGACTGATGAACTTTAACTAGAATGTTTGGGCCTCTCCAAAAACTGACTGAACTGTAATGCATTTCCTGCTCAAACGCTGCACCAGCAACACACACACACAACAGATTCACTGGAAATGGAGGACAACACACCAGTAGAACCAGCATCTCCAAGCATGTGGCATGTGGATCTTTTTGCTGAAGTAAATCTATCCTCAGTCACTGCGATGTTCTTGTTGATTCCATCTGCAGCTCAGAACTAAAATCTGGACTCTTTAATGATTTAAGGTCTGGCTCAAATAAACTCTGGACCTTTATATTAAAAAATAGGAAAAGTTAATAAAAATCTATAACAACGTGATTGTTCGGAATATTTAAGCACCAGGTTTCTAAATCAATATATGGAAACAGGACATTTTTATTTGAACTGATTTCTTTAATATCAACAGGAATAATTTTTAGATTTGTTTTAATTACAATTTAAAAGTCCTGTGGACCCCTGATGAACAACACAACAAATACCTGCTGGATCTGAAACACCGCAGGTCTGACCAACCAGGACGTTTATTTTATCCTCTACAGAGATAAAAATGTTGATCTGCAGTGATGAACAGCTCTACTACCATCCGTAGCAGCAAGTCTGAATGGCTCATTCCTGGACAGCAAAGTCTGATTGGTTGTTTTTCTAATGATATTATTAACTTTATTATTACTGAAAGACAGAATAAAGGGAAGAGAAAATACGCTGAATTCAAAAAGCGGATCACGTTCAAGTAAGACCCGATCAAAGCGGAAAGAGAACTGAGGGGAGCAACCCAAACTGGAGTGTTTTTAAACTTACATTTTCGTAGGTAACCTAATTTAAGTAAAAATAACTGGGTTTTGGCGAAAGTGATAATTGAACCACAACCTTTAACAATGAGAAAAACACAAAACTCAGACAGAACGAGAGTTAAGCATCTGATTATCACAATCAGACAAGCAAGTCTGAGTCTGCTGTTGATATTAAATCTGACTTATTTCAATTTCAGGAAACTCAGATTTTCCAGCTGCAAACTTCCACGCAGGATCAACGTTAAAACAAAGAAAAGCTAAAAACTTAGGCTTAGGGACAATAAAAATAGAAGGAAATCCAAAAAAAGAGAAACATCTATAGAGCTGAGAGAACGTGTCTCTGCAGATAATCGGGATTTTATTCTGACAGACAGCTCAGGTCTAATTTTACTCTTTAGATATTAGCCCGAGGAATCCTCTGAGCTAAACGTCAAGAAAACACGGTTTTTCTTTTAGTTCTCTCAGAAATCTGCAGATGGATTTAACGAGAAACGTGCAGTTATTTTGTAAAAACTGTGGAGCAGAAAGCGGATCTTAGGTACAATAATAAGCATGTGCGATTCCATAAGTAACAACGCTGCATTTAGGTGCATATTTGAGGTTTCTGTTACGATGCAAAGTGTTGGCTGCAGTGCAGAGGAATAAATCACTTTGATATTCATGAAACAGAACGAGAAGATCTGCTGGAGATCAGAGACGGAAGACGACTCGTGTGGCTGCTTTAAAACAAGATAGAACATCAGAGATAAGGTCCTGTTTCTTTCATGCCACTAATGTTTCAGCTCTCAGACGTTGTCAAGTCATGTCTGTGTTTTTGTAGGCAGTTTTTAAGGAGTGGGGGGTGAAAACCAAACAGTTGAAGATTTCAAAAGCTGGATGAAGAAATTATCCGGCAATTTCTCCAGGTGTTAGAGAGAAAATGATGAATTCAGGTGAAACTTCACTGAGATTTGCACCGTCTCAGTGCTATAGGCAGTGCAGAGCGGGAAAAAGGACATTAGAGTTATTATAAGGTCATTAAGCTGTGAAATATATTTAGACGTTTCACTGCACCTGTTGCATGCAAATATAAAAATTACACACAAATGCCAAAAAATCTGCCAGTTTAATTTGAAAACTGGGACAACAAGATGCATTTAAACCAATTCATCTTCCACTATTTTAAAATAATGACACGAGAAACCATTTAAAATGTGTTGACCCAATTAATAGAGGAAACTAAAAACTGTAAAATGACATGTAACACCACAACAAGGCAGGGTTTACTTAATTTAACTTCATTCTTAATGTTTTCAGATTTCAGCAATTCAAACTTCAATGCAACTTTAATTCCTGACATGTTCATCTTTTTTCTGTTGAAAACGCTACATTTTTAAATATTTTTTTATCTTTCTTTCTGACGTCCTGAAACCAAACCGAAGCTCAAAGCAATGATTTATCTTCAGCGAATCTGACAGCGTGTTAAGCCCCAGTACTCCGTGTGCGTCATGTTATTACATGCACAAGTTCTCCGGGATTGTGGACCTTCTGTCACTTGGTTCATTTATGGAGAAGTCGACGTGGCAATGGATGAGTTAAATTTACCTAACAGTGGCCTTTACGCAGATTTTTTCATTTAAATTTCAAAATAAAACATCACTTCTACCCAAACACACAAACTCGTTAAATTTGTTTCTTGTAAAATTTCTTCGGTTGGTTTTCAGAAGAACATCATTTATTTTTTCTGCTGACACAAAGAGGCTGCACAGAATAAAACCTGCAAAATCGATTCAATGCAAACTCCGTTACTTCAGCAGGAGTCGTTTAAGAAAATTGTAAATATCTAAATTTAGATAGAGAAAAAGCTGATCCAGGAGATTAACAGAATTAGTCCAGTTTTCTTTTCCTTTAGTCTGAATTACAACATGAACTTCAGTCGCATCAAAGACGTTTGGTGTGCTACAGGGAGAGAAAGCGGACCTACCTGCTTGAGCTGCCATCCAAATGAATGAGCACACCTGGGCAGGTAACAGCACACCTGAGACACTTGCTGCCCGAGGCTGAAGCTGTCAGAGATGGAGAGAAAAATCACTGGGAGGAACATCCAGAATAAAACTAACTAAATTATCCAACCTCTCTGATGACGTTGCTCTTACAAGAGTAAGACTGTACAGAGTAGTGGTTGGGGGAGGGGTTTCAGGAATGGAGCCATCAGGTTACCTGTTGTCAGCCCCTGTTCTCCGCCCACATTTACAGTAATAGATACCTTTTGCACACGTGTGTGTGTTTGAGCCAGGATGTTCAGAGAAAAGACACAGTGGCACTCGGTAAGTTTCAGATTTAGCTTCTCTGAAGACGAAGATCTGAAGAAATTCATCCTGAACTCATGAGTGTAAAGAGGCTGCTGGAGGTTGTGGATGTTGTGAGGGATCCCCCACTGGTGGTGGAGGTGTAAAAAAGATCTGGAAGACATATATAAGAGTTATAAGTAGGCGCTCTGAAGGTCAGAACCAGAAGTTATAAAGGAGTCATGTTGAAGGTCATGAAGGAAGTTGTCAGGGTATCAAAATAAATAAAAGAAAAAACAAATCCCCCAACACAGGAGCTAAATGTTGGCTCAGGACAGCTGATGATGAGGACTTGGTTGTCGGAGATGAACAATGAGCCATCAGAGTGAGAACATCTTCAGAAGGATAGTATATTTAAATTATGATCCTGAATCAAATATCTTCATGATTTTTGCTCTCCTGTTCAGAGAATACAGTAGTGGTAACAATAAAGCTCCTGTTGATGTTTCCAGTGTCTGAGTTTCTTGTTCCTGACTGAAATTAGATTATGTCGGTGCTTTAGAGGCTGTCAGTGTTTCTGGTCTTTATTATTTCTGCTGTCTGTGTGCTCGGTGGGAGGCGAGCGTTTTCACCACTGATGTCATCACAGCTTCCCCTTCTTTCTGTAATTTTCTCAGTGTGAGTCGTCCACTTAAAGGTAGGAAACAGGTGAGCTGTTTTGCCACAGAGCATACTGCTGGTGTGGACGAAAGCCGCTGCTGAAGGCCTCCCACCGTCATTGTTAACCCCCTCAAAGAGGCTTTGTGTGGGACTCACAACCACATGCTGAGTCTGCACTCTGACACACAAAGCAATCAATGTCGCTCAGGTGTATAAAGGTTGTGAAGTCACACAGGTATGATTGCACTGAGCCTCCTCCAGCTCCACGCCAACAACATGTCCACCACAAACATGAATATGATGAGCAGGGTAAGTGTTTCAAGTTTCAAAGTCAAACACAAAATGAACAGGGAAGTTCAGAGTTATACATTTCTTTTAATTAGTGGAAAATTATTTTAAATGTCCTCTATAAATGTTTTCTACCTGACAGAACAGAAGAAAGAAATATTGCTGTCTCTGTACTAAGAAACGTGAGATTCGTGTCATTAATTTGTTTCAAAAGTAGAAATGAGATGAATACAGCTTATCTGAAAGACCAAGATGTTCAGAGCAAACCAGCAGTAAATCTGTGTTGACAGCTTGATTTCAGCAACCTCAGCAAGTTCTCAAAGTATAAAAAAAGTCACATCTTTACTTCCTTCTATTTCTTTCTTCTTAGGTCATCTTCTACGAGGACAGGAACTTCCAGGGACGTTCCTATGACTGCAGCAGCGACTGCGCTGACATGTCCTCCTACCTGAGCAGGTGTCACTCCTGCAGGGTGGAGAGAGGCTGCTTCATGGTCTATGACCGCACCAACTACATGGGCAACCAGTACTTCATGAGAAGGGGAGAGTATGCCGACTACATGAGCATGATGGGAATGAGCGACTGCATCAGGTCCTGCCGCATGATCCCCATGGTAACTGCATTTTACATCACCACACAACCTGTAATGAAGGAACTGAATCCCTGTACGCTGACATATAGTCGGTGTCAGCCAGGACACAATCTGAAGTTTTTTTTGTCTTCTTTATTGAAAAGATTTGAAGATTAGAATCAGAGCTACATTCAGACGGACTTGAAATCTCTTATTGTGGTTTGGTAGCTATCTGAGTGTTTATGTGTGGTCCTAAAATACAAGATAAATAACAAGTAAACTCTTAAAGCAAAAGTTCCTTACATATATTAACTAGATTAGAATATTCAAATGAACTTGTTCTTAAAAGGTACACAGACCTACTAACATTAACTAGCCAACCTAGGTTGCTTTACAAACTGAGCTGCTAATGACTCAGCAATTATGCTGTCAATTAACAGTGAACATACAAGTACATTAAATATGAATTTTATGGTTAATATACATATACATTGTTGTTCATAAAAAACAAATGAAGAATTATCTCTCAAACAGCATGTGACTAAAAACTGAGCAGTGGAAAACAAGGTTACAAATTGCTAATTATGCTAATTAGCATGACACGACATGCTATGCTAATTGAGCACAATTAGCATCGTAATTATCAAACTTCTTATATTTTACAACGTATTGTATTTTCTTAAAAAAAAAAAAAGACAGGGGGTAACAGGACCAGATAAATAACTACTAATAATTACAGAACTACTCATATTGGTCAACAACGCACATCTCACACTGGTTGGAAGCAGCCATACCATCAACCACCATGCTCTTTGCCATGCTTTTCTCTCCGTTCACCAATAGGTGGCGCCTCTGAATCACATATATGATAAAACTTGAGAACTAATAAAAAGTAGAAAAACATGGGGATGCATACACCTCTGGTAACCAGTCAGCGCACATATTGACCACTGCCACCAGCAAGATTGCAGCACTATATCGTTCCAGTATCAACCAGATGGATTATAGCTCACTTAATCGACATGCTAATCAATCCCAATATTGCTCCAATGGCCTCTACAGAAACCAGTTGCATTACAGCATACATAACCACCATGGAAATAAGTGACAAAACAGCACAAATTATCTCCATGGTAACCAGTCATACTACAGCTATGGTAAATAGTAAATTAATTGAATTTATTTAACATTTGTTTATATAATTCTTTACCCGCCACTACAGCCACAATTATGCCATTATACTCCACGCACACACATTTACACGACTGGTAGGCAATTTAGGATTAGGTGCCACTTCCTGACACGCAAAACAAAAACTGTACAGAGAACGGACTATTGATTATTGGTATCTTCTAGTACCGCGGCTCCTACAGAATGAGGATCTATGAGAGGGAGAACTTCGGAGGCCAGATGTACGAGATGATGGACGACTGCGACAACATCACGGACCGCTACAGCATGTCCAACTGCATGTCATGTCATGTGATGGACGGACACTGGCTGATGTACGAGCAGCCCCACTACAGAGGCAGGATGATGTACATGAGGCCTGGAGAGTACAGGAACTTTATGAACATGGGCTGGAGCAACATGAGGTTCATGAGCATGAGGCGCATCATGGACTCCTACTATTAAAGTCACCAAATAAAAAGTCATTCTTATTTTAAAGTCTGCTGACGCCTCAGATCTGTTTTTCCAACCAGTAAAGCTCAAAGTTGAATCTAATATTAATAAGGAGAAGTGTGGTTGTTTCTGCAAAGTCTGTGGTGTTGTGAAAACTCAAATGAAGGAAGGTAGCAAATCAAATTTCTCCAAACTTTTACGACAGATAACCTGATGAGGTCAAACTGGCAGGACGGAGAGTGATGTACATGACTTTTTAATGACATATTGTCATTAAAAAAGACAAAATAAAACAATATTTTCATATTCATGTTCATTGCTTTCTGTTTTTATAAACTAAACAGAAGCATAACGTAGAAAAAGTCCTAATAGTTTGGTAAATATGTATTTTTTGTAACGTTCAGATGAAAATGAAGCTTAATGTGTTTAACTCTAGCTCTTGCGTTTGTAGGATCAGTAACTCTTCCTCCAGAGGTTCTGCTGGCAGCTGGTTTGTGTTCAGATCAGCTGATCAACAGATGTGAGTTAGTCTGTTAGTTACTGACAAAGGGCCACTTTTAGGCCCAGAACATGTTAGAAAAACATAAGATTACATGAGAAGCATTTTCACTTTCTGTTGTGAGAAAAGCATGATGTGAGATAATCACAGTAAACCCAGATGGAGAAGTGGAAAATGTCACACATTCCCGATAACAGCATTAGTAGAAATTGGATCATGGAGACTTCCATCAGGACAACACCACAGAGGACAACCTTCCCAGTTGGAAAGTTTCTCTCCAAACATTTCTCGGACAGGAGAAGTCGTCAAGTGCTCTTTGGGAAGACACCGACACGACTGATCATGCTGTCCCCAATTGTCTCAAAGTTGATCAAGTAAAAAATAGGCGTCCCAACGAAGGAATAGGTGTAAACCACCAGGAGGAAGAGAAGCCCGATGTTCATGAGGGCAGGAAGTGACATCATGAAGCCAGTGAGCAGCATCTGTATCCTTCTACCCAAACGGAAGAATGGGAGGACTCTGCTGATGCGAGCCTACCGAAGAATAAAGAAGGCAGCCGGGCTGACAAAATGTTTCTCCAACAAATCACTGATGAGCAACCCTGAATGCAAAGAGAGAACAATTTTAGTTTTTCCTCTAATGAAAGTTTGTTGGTTTTAAACCTCAAAAGATGGATGATCAAGAACGTCTAACATGAGGTAAAGAGGTAATCACAGCCAATCAGAGTTAAAAAGATGAAAAATCTCAGAGGCGTTTTGAATGAGAAGTCACAGCAGAGAAGTCCGGCGGTTTCTCACTAGCAGAGGCTTTCTAGCAGAACTGTTTAAACAGACATAATTTGATTCATAGCCTTGGCTTTTACCAGAAGTAACCTGTTTTCTTTAACATTTAATTGTTTAGGCATATCTAATTATAAAAATGGGTCAAATACTAATAACTGTACTGGGATTCTTTGCCAAAAAACCCAATTTGAACCAGTTTAAATCACCTGCTACTGAACTGATGTTTGATCAAACCTTTGCTTTGATCATCTAAATTTAAAATATTGTACAACCAGGTGGATGCCAAATATTTGTTTTGCCCTTCCTTCAATAATTCATTTTGCCGTCACTTAAAATTTATGAACTTCATATGGCTTAATTTGTCTTGCTCTTTTGAACATTTGTCTATAGAACAAGTTGATTGTATTTTTTTGTTTGTCGTTCACAAATTATACAATTTTCCCCTTGATCAAAACCTGCGTTTGTGATCAGTGGCATTGACAATATATTATTGGGCTCCTTCAGACGTTACAATCTATAAATATATTAAATAATTCCAGTTTACTAGGGATATTATTAAAGCAGCTACATTTATTTGGTGAACAAGTCAAGAGACAAACCTAGAAGATGAACTTAGAAGGTAATTCTTACTTTTGTTTGTTTGTTTCATATGTAATCACACATTTCATAGCAAAATAAATCATTAAAATAAGGTATGCAGGTAGATAATTTATGTAAAAAAATCTTCAGGTTTTCTGCAGCCTTACTGTCTGTGAGAACAGCATATTATTACAGCCGGTAATTATTGGGAGCATTTCTGCTTGAAACCACCGTGGAGATACTCAAACATATACAGTCACATTATAAACATGTCAGTAATCTGAGGAGATCCCACCAGCTGCCTACAACTCCCCTAAGATCATAAAGATGAGGACTACAAAGTCCAGGATGTTCAGGCCAAAGCTGAAGTCTGAGAGCAGTGATCTTCAGAAAGAACTCGATGCAGTAGAGATTTATGAAGATGAACAAAAACAACATCAAAACCTATTGTCCCTGCTCAGACAGATCGTCTGAATCCATCATCTTTACTACCACGTTCACACAGATCAGCGTCACCAGCAGGATCTCAAACAGCGGAACGGTCACCAGGTCGAAGAGGCGAGCCTGAAACCGGTTCTGGTGACAAACAGGAGACAGACAGCAGTCACTTCCCATGACTGCTAAAAGCCAATAAAGTTCAAGAACCTTCACAGAAAATGGAGCCTGGAACACATAATTAGGTTATTTAACATTTACTGTACTGGTTGGTTCAGAAGGAATAAAGTCGACGTCACACCAGGGACAGACGTCGAAGGTTTTAATGAGTTCAGGGTTACTCTGGGCTACAAATCTTGTTTTTATTTTTACATGGTGCTTCAGGTGAAAGTCTTCCCTAACCCTGCAGATTTTAGCGTCTGCTCCAGCCTGGACTGTGACCTAAACACTGTGATCTCACCGTCGGGCGTGAAGCAGCTTTCTCGGGTGACTGGGGGAACATCTTCCTGACGGTGGTGTGAAACTTCAGCTGCTCCTCTGTCATAAAAACATGTTTTCCTCCAGCGTGCAGAAACACAGGGACGACAAATTGACTGACAGAAACCAGGTAGCCATGGCAACCACTGTATCTTGTTGCTCAGCTGATGGAGACAAAGAACCTGATGACGAGGATGACGATGAAGAAGCAGCCAAAGACGACGAAAAGGACAAAGTACAGGTACATGAACGGTCTGGACTCATATACAGGCTGAATGTCCACCTACAAACAAGCACAGACCAGTAACATTACAATTCCCATTACAGTTACTGGTACCACTAATGGGACATTTATCAAGACCACTTCCACCAGTAAAACCCTTTATTGAAAATTTTAATTTTTCAATTTAACCATGGAAGCTGTTTTAATATCTTTATTTTTTCACAGCATTTAGAACATGAACCATAGCAGTTTTATTTTAGATTTAAAAATGTAACCTATTAAAATAGGATTTTAACTTTTATAAAAAATTTTTTTTTTGCATATTTCTTAAAACCATTACCATGTCCTGACAGTGTAATAGACGACAGAAAATCTGAAAACAATTGTTTTCCTCCACCTTCTCTCTCAGTGAGAACTCCACTCCAAAAATAAAGCATTCAGTCATAAACAACTAATCAGAGCCAGGAGGAGGGTCTAAGAGCTGTCAATCACTCTGGCGTACTTCCTGCCCAAAAGCTGCCCCTTTCTCTCAGCGACACTACAACTACAATGCAGCCTGCCATGACTGCTCGGATAAACGGTTTTCCTGGAACGATACTTTATGAACGCACATTTAGCAGCGGGTTCATAAAGTTGATTGACATCGCTAAGACCCTCCTCCTGGCTTTGATTGGTTGTTTTTTCAGACAGCAATAGTAGCTCAGGGAGGAGAAGGAGCTCGATCTTTTCGCAACTCATCTGTCTCAAAAACTGTCACAACATGCTGACAGTTTTAACAAATTTTTAAAAACATATTTTTATAAAGGTTTCATGCAATTTTTAGAAAGTATTGAATACTTTCTAAAAATTGCGGGCGACTGTGGCTCTGTGGGAAGAGTAGTTGTCTTGTGATCGGAAGGTTGTAGGTTCAATTCCAGCTTCCTCCTGCCCCATGTCGATGTGCCCTTGGGCAAGGCACTTAACCCCAA